>WYEA01006450.1:0-17035 GCA_033558465.1 Alcedo atthis | reverse complement strand
TTGGAGATACTCAACACTTGACAGGACAGACTTCTAGTAGCCTGAGCTAAATGGACTTGCTTGAAGTAGGGTTTGGACTGGGTCACCCTCCCAGCTCCACTTCAGCCTAGATTATTCTGTGATTCTCTGCATTTTTCAACCATCTTTTGTCCATTACAAAATGTGTTAGGAACTTCTTGATAAAGGAACCCCCCAGAAGCTACCAAATGTAATTAAAGGTAATGAATCTCACAGGGGTCCTGGTAGAGGGTGTCTGTAGCAGTCTCACGTGGGGGAGTGCTCAGTTTGTGATTCTTCTGAGTCAGAAGATGGTTTCTCTTACTCTCCTTGATCACAACAGTTATCTTCACAACACCATTATTTGTCCACTGGCTGGCTGTGGGATCTATGAGGTTCTGCCTAGGACTAAGACTTCAAAAAATCCAAGTGTGTGGAGAAGTCTTTATGCTTTTTATTTTTCCCCTTTGTTATACACAATGTGCATCCTTTCTGGCAGGATGAGGTACCTGAAAATAGGAAATGTTTTCTCCAGGCAGCCCTCCTGTAGCTCAGGTCTGCACTCACACAGCTCCATCAGCTCCTACTGCAAATAGACATTTCATGGGTTTAAACTGGCCCAGAATTTCTGCTTAAAACCCTCTTATATTTTATACCTTTAAATGATTTCTTTAACCTGCCCTGGACTGCACAACATGCAGGCAGAGCAATCTCATTAGCTCTTCTAGACATTAAAACTGCCCCAGGTCAGTGTTGAATATGATGTTCAGTGTATAAGCACCTACAACATCATTTGCATGTGCAGTCTCTCACTGAATTACACTCACTCCACTCAAGCTTAACCTTTGTTTTTAGTGGGTTGCTTTTAGTAGCTAAAATTGTATTCCAGCTTCTACAGTATCTGGGGATAATTTTAAAGCAATAATTGGAAACAATTGATACTGATCTGAGTAGATGAATGCCTTTTGGGAGAAAAAACCTGTTTCTTGTTTAACTTTTCCTAGGTATTTTATTGAATGTCCTTTCATTTTCTGGAATTAATCTTTATGATAAATGGTGATATTTTTTTTTGTTTCCATCACACCCAGTCCAAATTTGAACATGCTAAAGACAGAGAGTTTGGGTTTGCATTTGGAAGCAGGATGTTGGGTTGAGTTTTGGCTCTTTTACAGAGTTATGGTTCTGCATCTCCATGGAATGTGTATGAATCCCTTTGCATCAGCAATGCTGGTTGGGGGGGGGGACACGACACAAACTCTGGGATTACAATGAATACTCTCTGCTGTCAGTAAATAAAAATGGTATCTCATCCTAGATTTCCACTGGTTTAATAACTGCATAGACTGGAGGGCAAACTTGGATGGGAGCTGGAAGCTGATCATCTGAGCTCATGGAAAAGTGGAAGGGAGAGGCCGTGTGAAGCAGCTGCAGCAGCAGATTCTGCTGTTATCTTTCTGAAAATCTCTGCGTGCTGTTGTTCACCTTACACATGGTGCTGAAGTCTAGAGCACTGTGCCTAGGGATTCAGTCCTCCTGTCTGCTCTTGGCTGGCTGGTGCTCAGCTCTGGAACAGCTGAACTAGCTCAGTGTTAAGAGCTGATAGCAGACAAGCACATGGATCGTGTTTGCAGGAGCAATAAAGGAGGGTTCACGTGGATAATGCTGAAGTTGCAAGTCCTGCATCCACTTCTCATGGTCGGGCAGTGGATGAGGGAAGTGTTGCATGAGCCGGGACATCAGGTCTGGGTGTCAGTGTCTGCTAGAATGTGCTCTTTGTGCTGTCTGCGTGAGCAGGTGCTTCCTCTGCTGCTGCAGCACCAGTGTCTGCGGAGCAGCAGATGGCAGCAAAGCCCCTTCTGGTTCTGCTGCAGAACTCGCTCCTCACCTGGGTGCCTGCAGGAACTGTCTCTGTGCTTCCAGTTTCTCGTGCGGTTGGGATTCCACAGAGGCAGTAATTTTTCCCATATGAATAGGAAATGAAGAATTGTTTGAACAAAGTGTGGTTGTCCATCCTGGTGATCCCGCTTGCAGGGTGCCAGGCTGAGCACTCCATCACTCACTAGCAGAGCTCTGTTCAGCAGTAACATGGATGAACTCACACAGTAAAAACTAACTGGTGACTGGGCATGGACATTTTCAAGCCCTTCAGCTTTTTTTTGTTACAAGGTTTAGCTAATTATTCCAATTGCTCGAGCTGATCAAATCAGTTGGGATGCAGAAAGACAATTATCAAGTTGACTTTTAGGTAGTTTGATCTAGTTGGTAGAAAATACCTGCTGATTTTTATTCCATGAAAAAAAGAAATCATATCTTGCCTCTAGGCCAGAGTTAAGCTTTTTAGTGGCAATATTTCTTTCCCTGACACACAGGAGTGGTTTCAAAGGATGAAATGTGAAAAATAGAAACCCAATAATGATGTCTAAATCATACTGTCTTTGAGTTGGAGTTAAGCAAGTAGATATGTTTAGACAATGTTATTTTTAAAATCTCCAGATTTATTTTTGCCTATTATGTTTCAGTGCTTAGGGCTGGCTGGGAAGAGAGTCAGCACTGGCTGCTTGTTCTAGCTGATGGGTTGACCCAAGCCCACTGTCTGGGATGAGCCACAGAGGTTTCACTGGAAGAGTCAAGGAGCAGGGCTGTGCTTTGCCATTTGCTGATACTGCCTGTACTCTGCTGCCTCTCCTGCCACTGCCAGAGAGCAGCGAGCAGCTTGTGCAGCCAGCTGTCTGCAGCTGCCAGACCTCTGTCTGAGGTCAGGACAGAGGAAGAGCCATGTGCTGTGTCACATCCCTGTGTTGGGGGTGTGAGTGTGACCTGGAAAACTGAAACTGCCATTTGCTCTCTCACTTTGAGTCTTGCAGTGGGCCTGCCAGTTGCTGTAGTTCCTTGCCTTACTCTCTGGAAAGCAGATGTGGTGCACTGGAATCCCTTTTTCTTTCCCTTTTTTTTTCTTGGTAAAATCTGAAGAAACTCTGTTTCCTTTCCCCTCCAGTTGCTTGGAGGAGCTGCTGGTGCTCTGCAGGGTGCCTGGGGTTTGTGCCACGTCTGATGTGGATGCAGTGGAACAAACTGGGTCTGCTGACAGAGTGCAGAATCTGACAGCACAGTAGATTCCAGTCGGCATCTGAGAGGCAAGAAGCAGGCCCAGATCCATTCAGCCTACATGCTGTTACACACCAGTCTGCGAGCACTGAGGTGCTAATTTTTGGTGGGTTGTAAATGCAGTGTGACAGGTGCAGCGTGGCTCACCACAGCATCCTGCTCTCTGATGGCTTTTCAGGCCTCCAACCAGGGGTGGCCTCCCAGTGCTAAATTTTATATGCCTTAGCCTATTACTCACCTCATTTGCTTTTCCCTCTCGGGCTCTCTATAATTAGACATGACTTGTTCACTGCTGTACTAATCTTAAGGAGAGTTTCCAAAAGAGAAACTCTGCCCTGCAGCCCCCATAGCTGTGATGGACGGCAGAGGGGAAGAACAGTGGGGTGTGGTAGTGCTCATACAGGGGTTTAAAGGGTCTCTGCAGGCTCTCCAGAAAAATTGTTTTCATTTTTGAATGGCGCAAGACGTGTGGCTGTCAAACACGAGAGAAATATGCTGTGTCCATCAACCAGATTGTACCTGGTAGCTTCTGTCTTTTTGTCAGGTGTCTGGTTTATAACACCAGTCATGAGGCAGATCCCCTCCCAGCTGCAGAAAGGCAACTGCTGTGGCTCATGTATTTGAGTGGAGTGGCTGGAAAAGTGGCAGCCTTCCCCAGGGCTTCCTGCACGCTGTTGAGTACAGGAGAGTTCAAGCTGGGAGAGGACTGGGGTGCCCTCCCCCTTGCCCTGCTAACCAGGCAGGACCATTCTGGGTACTGCTGAGACAACTTCTGGGGTATGCTCTGGGAGAGCAGCAGCAGCAACAGCTTGGGACTTGTATCCTGCCTCACCCGCGATGCATTTGCTGTCCCCAGGCTGCTGTGGGTTAGCGGTAAAATGAGGAACAGGTCCCCAGCTGTAGGACACGGCCTGCTGGCCCTGCTTGCGTGACACCCACACGTGCTGTTGTGTTTCCCTCTAGTTTGAGATCAGGCAGCTGAGGGCCCACCTTGCCCAGCAGGATCTGGACCTGGCTGCGGAGAGAGAGGCGGCGCTGCAGGTGCCCCACGTGCTGAACAAGCAGAGCGGCAACAGGTACAAGGTGGTGGCGACCGAAGATTCGGACGACGAGGCCACCGAGAGCATCGCGGAGTCGCGACCTGCGCCGGGTGAGTGGTGCCCGGGCAGAGCCCCCGGGGGCCCTTTGCTCTGCCGGGGCATCGGGCGCTCTCCGTGGAGGCCGCTCTGCTGGGCGGGAGCGTCCGCAGGGTGACGTCCGCCCGGCAGCAGCCAAGTCAGACCTGCCACAAGGAGAGTCACCCCCAGGCAGCAGCAGGGAGCTGGAGCTGGGAAGGGCTCCGGTCTCAGCACTGCAGTCCCTGGGTGAGGGAGGGCTGTGCCCAGTGGTGCTGCTGGCCCTGCCCAGGGGCCACCTCTCACCTGAGAAGCCTGGACTGGGAGCTCTGGTGCCAGAGGAAGAGCCAAGCGCTGCCTGGGCAGCTCCTGGGGTGCCTCAGCCCTGCAGCTGTGGTGAGGAGCAGCCTGTCAGCTGCCTGGTGGGCACGGGTGTGACACCAGCAGTGACACTGACTCGGATCCATTTCTATCCACGAGTGCTGAACGGGAAGTATGTTTGGGAAAGGCAGATCCTGTGACCCCCCAGCCCGTCCAGTGGGGTGCAGAATGGGTGCTGATCTCAGTCACAGTGTAATATTCTAGAGGAGATGAGGATTTCCACCTTAGTTGGTTTTCCTTGGACATCTTAGCTGGATTATTCTGGGAGATGAGCAGCATGTGAATGTATCTGAATTAGAGGTATCTTCATTTTGGTCAAACTCCTTAGAATTCAAGGAACAAAAATACTTTAATCAAAAGGTTTGAGAGAAAAACAACTCACCAGGCATTTTCCAACAAGAATCCTTTCCAACCTCTGTACAGGAATGGAAGCAGGTTGAAATGGCTTTTGTTTTTTTCCTCTTTAGAATATCTAAGCACTAACCACAGTCGAGTCATTAATTATTCCTGATTTGAAAATGTATTTAAAAGCAGACAACTGCCCCCTAAAATGCATTTCCCCCTTTTCTGTAGTATTTCAGTGGCTTCCCCAGTGGGCACACTATAATTTATGCATGTGTTCCTTGAGGGTCACACTTGGAACTGCTCAGTGTTGTGCACATTAGGAGGCTTGCTGAAATGTACTGCTGTGGAGATTCACCTCAAGATTCTTCTGTCCAAGGTATTCTTTGTAACATCCAAGTTAATACAATTATTCATTCTTTGTTTCTCCCTGTATTGTGTTGGCCACACATGTAGCAAAGTAGGGATGCAGTCTGCAAGATTGATTTCCAGGGAAATAAAGTTGCTCAGTAATTCAGAAAAGACATATTGTTTTATGTAGCAGGTGAGGTGCAGTTATAGTTAAATGTATATACATGTCTCTATATATATTTATATATAAATATATAAACTGAGCATGCAAAATTAATTTCTGATTCTCAGAAGTCACCTAAAAATCCTGGAAGGAACTATTTTTTGTACATTGTATGATATGTACAAAGCTTTTATAGATGCATTGAGTGCTTGTCTTCAGAAGCTAAGTTGGGTGACTATTTTAACCATGATCCTTGATGCTGAACCAGGCAGGTGCTGGACAGAAGAAAATGTTCCATGATCTTATAGCAAGGGACACCCACCCGTGGTAGTTGGCATGATGGGCTGCTGAGAAGGGGCACAGTTAAGGTTGCATGATAAGCCACAAGTCCAGCAATGTCCAGTGCTTTAGTTCAGATCCAGGTAACAGTTGAGGAGGAAAAATCTGCATGTGATTCCTTGGATTATTTTGCAAAGGAAGGAATTGCTCAGCTCCCAAGGCTTTGAGTCCTGCACAAGCAGTGCTGTCTTGGAGATTGCTTCTGCATAAACCACAGGACTTCAAAACCTCACCTAATCACTTGAAAAGGTGTTTATCCCTGGGGAAGAAAGATCATGAGCCAGCCCTGCCTGGTGGTTCTCCCTCCCCACCTCACCTTTCTTCTCCAGCTCTCCCAGCACCAACTTGCCCTGGCTGTTGCTGCAGCAGCTTGGGCATGCTGCCAGTTCTTCCCCTCCACCATGGCCCTTCTGACCAGGGCACACAGCAGCAAAACCTGAAGGTGGTGTGTCAGAGGGAGAAACAGATCTCCAGCTGAAGGTGCATGTCCTGTGCCTGCTCATGCACATGAAATGTTCCCCAGACATGGCTCTGCAGAGCACAGATGATTGAGCCATTTCCTGGAGGTCATTTTTGTATCCTCCTGCTTCTTAGGTGCTGTGGTTATGCTGGCTGTGCTATCTTCAGGGCTTTCCACACCACTTGCTCTGCTCAGAACTGTAAGCCACCGTGTTTTAACTCCTGACTTTTGGGTCAAGGGTTATGTTTTGCAAGTTACCCTCTGTGTCAGACCACACTAGGAAGTGCTTTGTATCCATTTACTCTAAGATGTGTTTTCATCTGCAAAGATTCCAGAGTGATGACTGCAGTTAATGTGCTATATGAGCTTTGAAAAATAGCTGCAGTTGCTTGTGACATGGAGGAGCTGGAGGAGAAATGAGGGACCAGGTTGCTAATACTGTTAAAAGAACAGCCACAGTTCAAAGCCACAACTCAGTCGTCAGGCAGAACAGGCTCTGCTGTGCTGTGCTATCCTCTGGCAGAACAGCAGCCCTACATATAGTACCTGAGGGTAGGGTATGGCAAGGAATGCACGTGTTTGTGCCAGACTTTTAACTTAGCCTTCAAGAAATCCCCCTCTTTGGAGAGCCCTGAATTCTGCCAAACCAGCAAGCTTGAGCTGGCGAGGGAACACTCTGCCTGAGAAAATGAGATCTTCCAGCACAAGTTAATCTTATTTCCCCCGTCTATACTGAACAATGGCAACATTCAGTGCAGAAAACTTCACCACAAAGGGCTTGTGGAATAAGAAAGCATTTGAGACTTTTTACTCATTTCCCTACCTGGGAGTTTTATGGGATAGCTGCATGAGTTAAAGCTCCTCGGGGGCAGCCGTGGCTTGTACTCTGGTATTTTGTAAAGCCATTTACTGCAGCATTTGGTAAAGTCACTCAGGTAACCCCAGAGTCACGTGGTACACACAGCACCACAGGGAATTCCTGTAGAGACACCCACTGTGGTCTGCACCAGGGGAGGACTGTCTGTGCTGGCTGGTTGGTAGCTGTCACTTTGTGTTTTCTTTCCTCCAGCTTTACTTTCTGCAGATCTCTTTCTATCTGAACTGCTTTAATTGCTGATACAAGACTGGGATGCCCCACAGACTCTGAAAATGTCCCATAACTTCCCACCTAGTATTTCATGCCCCTTCCTGAGGCTGTACAACTGTGGTCTGCTCAGTCCTGTGCCAGTTCTCTCCATCATGAGCTGCTTGCTGCCTCACACACTTCTGTCTCCCCAGAGCAGCTCAGCAAGAGACCTCCTACCAAAACAGGAATAATTCTGTGGAAAACGTATGGATATATGGGAATTTCTTATTAATTTGGCTACGAAGCATGATTTTTTTCCCCTTCAACTTGCTTTGAATCAAGGGTTTTATTTGTGTTGCCAATAAATTGATCTCCAGAGCGGGCAGGTATGAAAGCAAAACCAGCCTTCAGCGTGGAAATCAAAGGGTAAGGTTATCAACAGCAGGCAAGATAATGGACTCAGAGAAGGGAAAGGTTCCAGGAGCTATAAAGCCAGGGCAAAGCTCTGACATTTGCTGCACTGTGAGCACTTTACTTCTCTGCCTCTGTCCATAAAGAGCTCGGGGTGAAAGCTGTTGCATGTGAATGCACAGCAGCGTCGCTAATGATTTTCAGGACCATTGTGGTCAGCCTTTCTCTAAGAGCAAGGGAAATATCCTAAGTGCTGTCATCTCCTTTCTTCTTCCCAGAGATGGTTACCATGTGACATAATAGCAAATATTATCCTATCTGTTCATCTCTAAATTAGAAAGGAAGTTTTTTTTCCTCTTGCTGAGTTCTTGCCTCGCACAGCATGTAACTAGTCACGGTCAGAATAACTCCTAATGTTTTCTGCTCCTCCACAAATCATTTTTAGTGTTTGGTATACAAAGTTCCAGGCTTCAGGGAATGCCAGGTTCACGGTGCCCCATATAGCCATTAATACTTCCTTCCAAAATTTATTATTCTTTAATCTCTCCCATAATATATGAATTAGAGTCTCTGGTGGAAATTCCTCATTTTCCTGCATAGATCATTTCAGGTTTTGAAATTCTACAGTACTGCCATAGTTGAAGATTAATATGCCAGCCTTCTATTCCTCTGAGCAAGAACCGGATCCTGCCTTGGTTACTCTGCATCTCACAAAGCTCATTTTAGCCATTCTGAGTCAAATTTCCATTTTTATGGGGTTAGTGGTAAGTCTTTGGGGGACTGCTGCAATTTATGGTCATGCTTGGAGAAAAGTAAAGCTTGCTCTCCCCATAGGTACCTACTGTTCTGTAAGTGAAGAAAGTAGTATATTGGGAGGGGAATGTGAAGAAATCTTGGAGCTTCAGAAGGCTTCCCTTAGGATTATTCATAAGCTGTCTGAGAAGGCAAAGCAGGGCACTGGAAAGGATTTTCTCAGTTGTTCCTTGCAAGGCAGTCTGAGCTGGTTGAACACTTTTAAACTCTAAGCCAGTTCCTTTGGTGATCATCTGTTAGTGCTCTAAGAGAGCCCTGTTACTGCAGAACAATAGATAAAAAATAGTTTATGGTTATTTTCAAATGTTGAAATGTATCTACTTTGAAGCCTACTTCTGGAAATGGTTATATCTTAAGTGCACTCCACTTGCTGGTTAAACTCCATGTATCTGTGGAAGAGTGAGGATTTGGCTTCTCTGTAGGTGCCTCTTTCAGGCTTTGTGGTTCTCTGTGCACTGATCATCTGGGCAGGAATCAAAGGAATTAAACCTTAAGCAACACTTACAGAAATGTGTGTGTAGTTAGTGAAGTTAGGCTCTTGAATTCCATACTCACCAGAGGGGCGGGGTGGGATCTCTTCACTTCCAGAAGTGGTGAGCACACAGCCAGGCATGTGAGGTCACAGTTGTCTCCCATCATTAATGTGAGGAGGTGTGAAGATGTTGCTGACAGGTAAAGGAACACAGAACGGGAACGTTTTCCACTGTCCAAGCATGCAGCCCAGTTCATAATGATCCCTTTCACAAGCAGATCGTGCTCCATGTGACAGCAGTGATGCATTTTGCCCTCTGCTCCATTAGAACACTCTTCCAGCATCCCACTTGTCTGGATTATTAGAAAGCTTTTCCTAATTCCCAGCTGACGTTTATTCGTCGCTCGTTTACAATTTGTTCTTGAATCCTCTTGCTTCAATTATTCTTCTCTTTCCCTGATGTTTATCCATCGAGTCACTGGGATTTTTTTTTGGTATCCATGTTTTTTCTCAACCTTTGTTTTTCTAGACACAACAAATGTGGCTGTTTCACAAAGACAGAGCCGGGTTCCTCCGTGTTTGCTTCAGGCTGGCTGTAACAGGCCAGCTCAGCTGAGGGTCTGCTGATCCATATTTAGAGAGAACAAGGTTGGGAAGAGCACTGAGAGGTCCCCCAGGCCATGCTCTAGCAGAAGCCACCAGCCACGTGGACACGCAGGCATCTTGCACCTTGGCCAAGCCCAGCTCAGTGCACAGTGCTCTGAGGGCTGAAGCCACCCAGTTTGCTGTCACTGGAGGATTTGGGGTTTTCTGTCCCAGTTGATAATGGAGCCTGTTGCAGATCCTGGGATTCTTTTCTGCACGACTTCCATGTCAGGGTGATTTCTGGCTTGGAAAGGCTGGGTCTGCTGCTCTGTTTCTGTGCAAACTGTGAGAGCTCCTCTGGAGGTGGATTGTGTGCTCAGGCATCCACCCAGCTTTGCAGGGAGTGGCTGTCAGTGTGAACAGAACAGTCACTGCAGTTTGCACTGATGTGACAATCCTACCAAAAGCTGGGGGGGTCTCCTGGAAAGTGCCAGCTGGCTCTTCATGTTTCCTCTTGGCATGAACCTTTGATGTTGCTGGAGCCCAGCAAAGGAGAGGGGTGAGAATGGTAGAGCACAGCCTAGGGAGTGAGCGTGTGCCTGAAGACATGAACACGCAGGTGAGCAGTGAGCTGCACTCAGGCTGCTGAGGAGAGGAGCTCAGGTCTGGCTGATCATTTGGTGATGGTCGTTCACTTCAGATGGCCAGGATCAGAGAGATCTGGAATGCCAGAGCTTGTGTGGCAATCTGCAAGGGAAAACTTGCTGGGAAGGTTACAGCTTCTTGGGGGAATTTTCTCCATGGATTGCCAGCCTGCTCTCAGCAACATCTACAGATGTCCCTTGTTATGTACGTTCTGGCTTCCTCTCTTCCTGTGCTACAGTGTCACTTGATCTCTTGCATTGAAATGATGATCTTGTGCATTGAAAATCCTTCCTGCTCAGAGTGTACATCAATGAATTCCTCCCCCCTAAGTGACTTTTATGCTGCATTTCTTCCCCAAATGCTTCTAAGGAGAAGGCGCCAGTGTCAGCAGTGATGTAGATGAAAGATCTTCTTCTTTAGTAACCTTGTAGTAAGGACTGCTTTCTGGAGGAAAGTCAGGGTAAGACATGCCTCTGTAATTCAGTGATTCACATTCTCAGTGGAGGCTACCAATCAGAAAAAAATAACCTTCCAGTTCAGAAAAAAAACCAAACATCATGGAGAGACAGGAGACAGTACAATTGATGGCAATAAAAAGATGTGGCAAAATACATTAATAATGAAATATTTCAAAAGAAATCTCATTTTTAAGGCCTCTGTTCTGAAAGATGTGCAAGTGGTATTTATTGTATGCAGAGGGGTTGCAGACTCATTCACCAAAGTCATTGATGAAACAATTAAAGGTTGCTGTTGAGGGATTACAGAAGGAAAAGAGAGATTGTCCTTAGGCAGAATGTCATTTATGGGTTTCACCAAATTTATTAGGTTTTTATAGGGCCAGGAGAGAGATTATAATGTTGTCTCTTGGGTCAGATGAGATTATATAGGACTGCACTCTAAATAGTTTATTACTCCCTGAACCATTTTAGCTTGCATTCTGAGGCTTGCAGGAAAAGAACAGGCAGATAATTGGAAAACCCTCATCAGACAAAATGCAGTAGCTGTCAAACAGATCCTGACCAAGAGCCACATGTTTTTCCAATCACAGAGATTTGGGCTAAAGATGAGACTGACTTGCCTTTCTTGTTTTGACTTCACTGCACTTAGAGCCTCACAGAAGTGGTTGTTCCTTTCTTCAGCTGCTGGGGCTTCATCACCAGATTTGTCTCCAGGTTTCCTGGAGGTGAAAAAGTCTTTGCTACCTGCAGATGTGGCACTTGGGGACACGCTGTGGTGGTGGACTTGACAGCATTAGGTCTGTGGTTGGGTTTGATGGCCTTAGTCTTTTCCAACCTAAATGATGCTAAGATTCCTCCAGGTGCATGTAGCAAGAGGATCCCAATCACCACCCATCAATATTTTCCAGGGGAAATAACAGGGAAATGCTCTTTTCTTTCCACTTACTGCCAGTTTGTTCATTTACTACAAATACCATTTGGACAACATTATGGCAAAGGACTTTGCAAGGGAAAGTTTCACTTCTGGAAAAGGAAGTGCAGGTAACATTGCTGTGTTTCTAGGAAAGTAGGAAAATGAAGTCTTCTGGATCCTGAAAATTCCTAGGTGGCAGAAATCAGGAAGTTAATAAAAAATAAAAGGTTAAAAACCAAACATGGAAGCTCTGAAGAGGAAAGTGTTTCTCTAAGACAGTTCCTCTCAAGGTGGATTATCTGTGTGGTCAGGCATCCATCCATCCTCTGTCAGACCCTTTCTGGAGCTGAAACTGAAATCCTATGACAGCAGAAAACACTCTAGAATTGGAACAGTGTGAGGAGTCTGGTGTCCCTGCTTGCCCACAGGAACCTTCTCTGTGCAGCCAGCTGCAAGTGCAGCTGGATTCTGATCCCATCTGCCTGCAGATCCTGAGCAGGGGGGACTCCATCTCGTTGTAAATCACCATGAAGGACTTGAGCAGTGATCCATGTGACTGTGCAGAGCTGGACTCCTCATTTGTGTAGACATGAGATGCACAAGGAGTTGCTTTCAGTGGTGTATTTGGGGCATTTCTTTCAAGTCCTTGCTTTCAGCAATGTAGAATATAATGAGAGAGCTGGATATGGCCAAAGCAGCTGAGAGTCCCATATGACTGAGACGAGTTTGTTAATTGTCAGTTTCCTTTAATGTAATGATTCAGAAACTTAATCTGTTGCTGAAATATTTATATTGTGCTGCTGTTATTCCATCACTCTTTACTGCTTTTTATTCACAAGAAACAACTCAAGGTAAAATACATATATATACACATTTTACAGACAGGTGTAGATATGTATGGCTGCAGATAAGCCAGGTAAAACAGTGACTTTAGCAAGACCATCAAAATAACACTGGAGCAGAGTGATGTGTGCAAGGAGTCACTCTCACAGCCAGGACGATCCTGGCTTTTCCTCACCCCTCCAAGGAATCTGAGTGCACCAAGGATTCCCTTTCTGGGTGCTTGGCACAAAGGGCAGAACCCTGATACGTTCTGCAGCTGGTAAGGCAGAT
Organism: Alcedo atthis; assembly: GCA_033558465.1. Lineage (NCBI taxonomy): Eukaryota > Metazoa > Chordata > Aves > Coraciiformes > Alcedinidae > Alcedo > Alcedo atthis. Next base: position 4,306 of record WYEA01006450.1, on the reverse strand, counting down.
GACCAGGGTGATCCCAAAGACAACTTGGGCCTTGCCACAGCCAGGAAAAGCAGATGAGCCATGTCCCATGTTGCCTTTTCCATCTCTGGTGAAAGCATCTTGGCATTTGGCACAGACTTGAACCAAAGAACAGCGCAGAGATGGGGACTGGGGTGCTCTCAGAGGGTGGCTCTGGGCTTTTCTGCCAGGTGCTGAGGAGGGGTGACCCCCGTGTGCAGGATGTGCCCCATCCAGGCCAGGCTGGGGTTCTGTTTCCCTCCTTCGGCTGCTTAGAATGCGACTGAATTCAATACACTGGAAGTGCATTACTGGAAATACAGATTGTTTCTGACTGTAGCTGGATGTTCCATGCCTGAAGAAGAACCTGTGTCTGTATGGGCTGGCAGGTTTGGTGGCATTTAGAGTGTGAATTATGCATGATTGCAATGCAGTGTGTTTTAGCAGCAGCCAGCTGAAGAGCCTTGCAATGTACTCCTAATCCAGCCGCCTCGCCTCGAGCTGCTCCGAGGCCTCTCTGTACAGCCAGACATTAGCACAGAGCACACCTCTGACTGCAGGCATTTAAAGATCAACGAGGGCCAAAAAAGCTTTTAAGATCCAATGAAACCAGGAAAACAACCACGTTGCCTTTCAGTGTCAGGTTAGATTGCCTTCTTATGAGTGCAGCTATTTCAGGTACAGAGTGCTTAGTGGTTTGGGTCTTGTGCAGGAGAGAGCGTTCCCCAGAAAACAGCTGTTTCCTTCACCTGCAAACCACAATGTGCTGTGAAAAGGCAGCGCTGCAGCCACAGACACCCAGGGGGATGAAGGAAATCTGGCTCAAAGGGATGAGCATGATTTTCTGCAACATGGTATCAAAAAGAGCACTTAAAAGGAGGGAAGGCTTTTACACACGATCCACCGCAAACCGGGAGGGTCGGGTTGCCTGGAAGCTTCAAATTCTTCCTGGATCCCCCACTGCTGTTTTCTTAGCAGCAATATTGACATTCTGCTCAGAACTGCGAGGAGGGGAGCTCACTCCTTTCTTTTACAGGGGCTGTAAAATGTTCTGCTTCTCTGTAGGATAAGAGGAAACCCCTCTGTCACCTGCAGCAGCCAAAATCTCCGTGTGCACCAGAGCTGCAGCTTGCTGTTGTGTCTTTGGTTTTCTCTTCCCATTGCTGAGGTTCAGGTGTAGCTCCCATGTACAAGTGTAGAATTGCACCCTGGACTTGTAAGAATCTTTATACTGTACTTTAAGCCAGGAGATGATATTATGCTAAATATTACTCGTGTATGTAATACACAACAAAATGGCTCTGTATTGATTCTGAATGAAAAAACCCAAAATATTCTTTTAGAAGTAGGATTTACAAGTTAAAACAATGGGGATTTAGAGCTGCTAGAGAGTTGGTTTGCCTGCCTCTGGTTTTTGTGCTTGTGCAGAGCTGGAGGTGGGCATTTCCACTTGCTGTGGTAAACTTGTGTGGCTCTTACTGGCCATGCCATCCAAGGCAGAACAGGGCACGTTCTAGCAATTCTTTTGGAAACATATTGGATATAGTCTCCTCTCTTTTTCTCTGTCAGCTCAGGAGCAGTAGATCTGTCTGCTGAAAAAAAAAACATTGGAAAGAAATAGAAACGTCCCTATAGGAGTAACACAACCTGCACTCTGAGTCTCCCTGCCTAGAGAGCAATTCCTGGCAGAGTGAGGGGATGGCTGCAGGCTGGTAGGGAGCAGGAGCACCAGGTCTCAGCAGGGAGAGACCAATGGTAAGTGAGGGGGAAGGCAGCTTGGGTGACCAGGGGCACACAGAGCCCCTCTCTGGAGAGCAGCTGTGTGTTAGGAGGTAACTCAGTGAGTGGTGGCACTGCAGCAGAGGGAGATCTGGCTCTGCCAGTGCCCGTGGTTCAGCCTCTCAGGGTGAAGAAAGTTCATCCCTGTGCTGTGTGTGGGAGGGCAGAGCCCTGCTGACCAGGAAAAGGCCAGTGTCACACTTGTCTTTACAAGCAGAGATGGGCCTGGGGAAGTGGGCAGGCTCTCAGCAGCCTCCAGAGAGGTCATGGAGCACATCATCTCTGGACCACAAAATGCCTCTTTACCAAGCTGGCGCCCTAAAGAACTGCAACAAGTGACACTCCCTGTTTTGGCTGCATCCATGGGATGGATGTTTTGCCAAATCACACCTGGCCTTTGGTGCTGTGAACACACGAGAGGTGCTGTGGGAAGACAGGGCAGAAGTGAGCCTTTCACGGGGGGGGAAATTTCAACCATGTCTTCAAATAAACCCTCTTCTAATGGCTGCCTTTTTGTTCTTGCAGAGGATGACATGAACAATTACATCAGTCGCTACTACAACGAGCCCAGCAGTGGTAAGTTTTGCTTCAACGTGCAAAGGTGCCCTGCCCGTGTGGGGCCAGGGCAGCTCTGTGTGTGTGTGTGTGTGTGTGTGTGTGTGATACACTGTACAGCCCCAGTACACACAAGGAGAGGCTGCACATGGAATGTGTGTGCAGGTGTGTCACACAGTGCAGTTCGTGTGCCCCAGTGCAGGTATGATGTGCTATGGGCACGTGGCCCTCTACATACACTCCTGCTGTATGGGCACAGGGAGAAATCCATGCATAGCTGGCTGTAAAGGTAAGTGTGCATGGGTGAGACCATGGCTGTGCTATTTAAGGGAGTTAATGGTATGTAGCCAAAGAGGGACTTTGTGTTACACAGTATACATTGTAATACTATATATTTATGCATATTATATATGGTATTATGCTATACATTATATAGTATACCTATGTCTGTATATCTACTGCATTATATATAGGGCTCCTACTATGCTCTAGCTATATAAAGCATGTACATAACTATTGCATATATATATATATAAAATGAGAGACTGTATAAACACAGGTGTAGTACAGAACACAAGTGCATGCAAACAGATACAGAGATCTCCTTCTGTATCCATCCCCATTATATCCATGGGCAGGTCTAGCAGGGTGTGTTATCTCCACGTCTGTAGGTATAGAAATCTTTATAAATGTAAAAAGGGGTTTGTGTTCCTATATCAGTGTCATCTATTCTACAGCTGTATGTCCCATAAATACAGACATGCACTGAGACATCTGTCTGTAGAGACATTTGTGTGTAAATGTAGAGGATTGTGTGTATTCAGTTTGGTGATAATTATATGTATTTAAGAAGGGAACTATGTACTGTACTGTGTACATATATAGATTTCAGTGTCTATAGGCATAATGTCTTAGATGTGGGGCTCACATCTGCAGAAACACATCTATAGCTCAGATCTATGTCTAAATTGTTATAGAAAGATGATGTGCATATGAAATAGGTGTGTATGTGACCAAGGTTGGATTTATATCTGTAACATGTCTGTGTGCACCTAGATACAGGTGCATGGCATTATCAGTAGATAGCTATTTTTCTGTATCCATAGAGGGATTGAAGTGAGGCTAATGGGTCTGGACTTGGGTCCTCTTTGGAACCCTTCTTGTCACCCCCGTGACAGGGATGACATTGACAGCTTGCTGCCAGGCTTCAGGCACCTCTCCAGCTCTCCATGACTTCTCAAAGATGATGGAGAGTGGCCTTTCAGTGACATTGGGCAGCTGTCCTAACAGCTCAGGTGGGTGGCATCAGGGCCCACCAAACTGTATGGTCCTGCAGTAGGTGACACAGCAGCTCCAGGCACCGGGTGAGTCTGTGTCTGCACCCAGCTGCAGCTTTATTCCCGTGTCCTGGGACCACCAGCACTGGTGGCCAGAGGTGAAGGTGATGTTCCCTAACCTTCCCACCAGCCCTCTTGCCTTTCTGCCTTCCCTCCCTTCTTCCCTCATCCCACTTCCACATTCCCTTGCTGTCCCCTTTACTGCTTTCCCCTATCTCCCCATCCTACCACCCCACTTTCCTCTGCCCTCTTCCCTTTTCTCCCACCTTCCCCCTGGCCTTCTACCTTCTCTCCCCACTCCCACCAGCCACTCCCCTTCCATCCTCCCTCTGCCATGTCTCCTTTCCCCCTTTCTCTCCCATTCTGCCCTCCCCCTCTACTCCCACCTCTTGCTTTGCACCTGCCCTGTCCTTTTCTGCCCTCCCTCTCTCCTACTACCCTCCATTTCCTATTCCCCCTACCCCTGTCCCTCCAGTGTCCCACCCTCCCCTCCTGCTTTTCACCTTATCTATTGCTTCCACCTTCCCCCTCCTCCACCCCCCCCCCCCCCCCCCCTCCCCCCCCCCCCTCCCCCTCCCCCCCCCCCTTCCCCCCCCCCCCCCCCCCGTCCCCCCCCTCCCCCTCCCCCCCCCCTCCTC
>WYEA01006449.1:0-15947 GCA_033558465.1 Alcedo atthis | reverse complement strand
TTCTCCTCTTTTAAATTATTAGTTGCAACAATGGGACACAAAGCAACCCTCCAGGTAGTAGATATGTGAAGTGTGCCCCCACTCTTAAGAGCCCCTCTAAAAGGCAGTATTGTATACAAATGGACAATACATTCTTCCAACTAGATCAAAGGGAAAGCAGCAAATTAAAAAGAAAGAAAAAAAGAAAGAAAAGTTTAAAACTGATGTCACACTTCTTTTGGCATCCTGGACCCCTGAACACAGTGAACTAAAATCCAATTCCAATATGCTCTATATACTGTACAGGTTCTGACTTGAACATGCAAATGCCAGTTCTCATGAGTTACCCTTTCAGATAAGCTGTAAGGCTGTGGTGAATTCCTTCAGGAACACACAAAGAAAATTCACAGGCCTGCCTTTAAAGTCGTGTTGTTAATTAATCCATTTAAAGGCAGGTTATATTGAAGAAAATTCTTGCCTAAGCCTGATACACAGTCATTACTATGGATACAGAATGCTATTAACTCTGACCCTGTTACAGAGTAGTTTGCAAGCTGTCAAACTACAGCAGCTAGGGAAAGTACTGAGAGCACAATTCTCCACCTTGGACTGACACCAGATGAAAACTCTGCATGTTTCATAAGCAAGGGAACAGGAATTATGGCTGCAGATTTGATTCCAACAAGCAACAAAGGATACTTACATTTCATTGAAAAACTTGGTTTTTGTTAATGCAGCATGAAATCCAGAACCTGTTCCACAGCAGCAGTAAGATGAACATTAATATTCTGGATGCTCAACTATATCACAAAAGGTTAAAACACCTTTTTCAAGCTATTTCTTCTATTGTGACTGAATTGAAAAATAAAGTAAAATTAGGGAGAAACAAAAATGTGCCGTTTCAAGAAAACTACTGCTTAGATATTTATGACATTTTTACTGGTAGTCTGGGTGACAGCCTAAGGAACATGTATATGTTAATCCAGAAACTAGACTTGGCAGTAGTATTCTTGCAGTACTAAGAAAATAAATGTCAGAAGTCCACAGATTTAACATTTTAGTTATTAACTCACATCCAAAACAAAAGAAAACATAATCCATCAGAAGAGCAGCAGAAAACTTCAAAGGGGTTTATTTGTGATTTCCTATATATAGCTTGTGAATACAAGACTGTAAATGCATTAGAGACAATTTCTGGTTGACTTTTTATTGTTTCACTTCAAGTACTGCACATGTTTAAATGTCAGAAAGATATACATTCTGTTCTCCGAAATTCCCCAGCTCACATTTGGATTCTTGATTGGGTGGGCAATTTCACTCTTTCAACAGGTATCCCCGGTGAGAAAGTCTCTTTTATGGCTTCTGGGTCTTCCATTAGTTAGTGTGCATACAATTTTCATTTTCTAGATCATTATCATTTTCGTTGCTGTCTTCATCACTCTCTAGTGGGATGCCTGTGGCAGCTGAAGCACCTTGTTTAGTTTCCCGGTCAAGAGGGAAAAAGCCAGTTCCACTGATGGTGTCCTGCCTCTGGTAGAAGAGCACATAAGCTGCTTTGGACTGTAAAGAGAAGAGTGGAATTTGCCCGTGAGGCTCCAGACAAAACATTTACAATCCAAGTTCTCTCTTGTTTTTCCTTCCCTTGTCTACAGGGTGGATTACAAAGGAAACCAAACCTGCAAGTAACTTCTGCATCTTGAAGCAGCCACTTTTGTTGTGTGCTGTCCTCTGAAAGAACACACTGGGTCCTACCTGGCACACATTTCATGGTTTACTCTTCACTTTTCTTTCCCCAAGAAAAAAAAAAACCCATCACCAACAGTCCCAATTTTAGGAAGACAAAGGTACTTGCCACTATTTGGTCCTCGCATGCAGTGGACACGCTACTGTCATCAAAGTAGTACCATTTCCCATCATCCTTATTCTTTGCAAAAGCAGTATCTAGGAGAAAAAAAGTACTAATATAAAAACTATGATCACTATATAATAACTAAGGACTTTCTATCCTCATAGATCTAAGCAGAGAAAGCTCAACCAGTTACATCCCCCTTCTAAAGAGAAGGCACAGTGAGAAATACAGCAAAACTAAAATCCCTGCCATTTGCTCTTTTTTCTCTCTTCCTTCAGGGAGGTGCACAGTGTAGAAACACACATACAAATGAGACAAAAACCAGTTGTAAAAGTTCAGCAGCTCCCATGACACGCTGATACTTTCTTTTTTTCCACAATCTGCAGAGCTAGATGTATAAAAGAAACCCCTAAAACGATCCTGGAACGCTCACCACATATAGGTGTTTGTGTTAGAAAGCTTGTGAAAGCATTTCAAGGTAATGAACACAATTATCCCTCCAGCATCAAAAAGTGCCATTGATTAAACTGCTCAGGACTTGAATCCAACAGCAGATGGAAAACAAGGTGGATTGATGATGTCCAAAAATCAACTTACAGTGCCCTCCTCCCATTCCTCCATAGTGGTTGGAGACAGCGATCAAGTTGTAGCGGCAGGGCCCTGCATTGGGATTAATAAGGAACTCTGACATGTCCAAGTTGCTGTTTAAAAACAAACAAACAAACAAAAGCCACACACACACACACACAAAAAGAAAAAAGAAACAGAACACACACACAGAAAAAAAAACAACAAACGAGAAACAACCAGAAGAAGGTTGTGTTAATAGTGTGTTGAACCATTTGGCATTTTGTTGGTCTTTGGGCACTTGATGTTGCCCAGAAAGAAATCACAAACACCAGACTAATACATCTTTCCCTCTGGAACAGGACCCTGTGACCTTATCCCATACTGCTGATGGAAGTTCTCCCACACTCATCTACTGGGACAGTTCTTCAAGCTCCTGCACCTGACCTACAAGCATTTTGTGATCAGTGTTTACAGGATCCACGCCTGGAAGCTGAGAAAAAAAACATTCCACTTAAGTGCTGAATTCCCCTCCTGCTCTAGGCACACTCAACTTTTATGCTTCTAGCATCAACAAGGTTTAGGTTTCTTACTTTACTGGGAAGTCAACCAAAGTATCCAACTTGTCCCTCATGTATCTGCTGTAGGAGAAGCGCTTCAGGTGAACGACCAAGACTGGGGGCAGTGACCACAAGTCCAACTTCTTGGTGGCTTGCTGATGTTCTTTACAGTTTGGACAATACCTAAAAGAGGAGTAAAGGCATTTTAGAGAACTGCAGCCTGCATGGATGTTAAAAGAAGTTATCAGAGAGGAAGCCAGTGGCACTGGAGGAGCTCAGTGAGCTAAAGGTGACAGGAACACACACCACCTTCTGCTGCTAATGCCATCAGATCCCCTCCTGTTTACAAGCTGAGCTGCTAGAATCTGAGCTCACAGTGCAGCTCAACAGCATGATAAACACAGAAGGAGCACCCCCAGTTTGTCTCCTATAGTGTAAATATATATATTATACACACACACACACACACACACACACACACACACACACACTATAACACAGTATTTTCATCTCCTATAGTAGTCGCTGCAGCTACAGCTTCCTCCTATTTTATATAGAGAAAGAGGAAGTTATGTAAACACTGATATGAAAAGCCATAAATAACCACAACAGTGGTTACTCAAGGTTTCCATTGTTTCCAGGTGTGTCTGTTCATGTTCAAGTGTGGGTTTGATTACAACCTGAAAAATACACCATAGAACATAACAGTTTTACATCCTTACCATGGGTCTTCAGCACCTAATTTTTCTTTTGTTGTGAAGAGCTCAATGCAATCTTTTAATTTCACAAAAGGCTTTTTGGGAGGCTTATATTCCACACTTTCATGTTTTTCAAAATCCTAAAGAGAAGTATTTCTTGAGTTAAGAGAACAAATGAAACAAAACTCATTTTAGTGATGTCGTCTTACTATAAACAGTAACTACAAAGCTCCTATATATGGAAAAACTGATCAGAAGCCATTCAAGCAAAAAGTTTTCACAGCTACAAATAATTAGTAAGCCTCAGATTTGCTGATGACTTAGATGTGCAAATGAAGTTTAAGTATGACAACATATTTACTATGAATAATGTGAGATATACTAGAAGATACAGTTCCTTTGAAGACTGACAGTCTTTTTATGTCACATTAATTGGGTTTTGCAGATTTCAGTGTTATTAGTGTTGGAAAGGGGAGCAACATAACCAGCTTACCTCTGCTGCACTATCATCAAAATATCTCTTCTTCAACTCAGGATCCCAATCCAAAGCAAGGAAAGATCTTTCTAAGATTAAAAACATGTTTTCTCTTAATATTATTTCTTGCTTTACATGACATGGTATTAACTTGAGGCAAAGCTCTTCTAAATGAATTAATTAATGTTGGCATGAATTAAGGTGAAAACTTGCAGCACAGTTTCTGCATTTCTAGGAGTTAATGACATTAACAGACAACAGAATATCAGAATTTACTAGTGGGGAAAAAAGATCTACCAAAGAGCACTCAGAGAATGAAACACATGCAAGTGGAGTCAGAAAGAAGTAGCAAAATCAGATGTTGCCCAACCTGCTCCCCATGACTTACCATCAAGCCTGGGTTGCCTATCATCAAATCTAATGTGCCTGGTATCATCTTTGATGTAGTTTATGTCAGTATTGCCTAAATTATTGAACTGGAATGTAAACAATCTCTTTTTGTGTCCCGTGAGTGGTTGACCTTTGCAAGTATCATCAGTACATAATCCATTTTCTGAGTCGTTGTCTCCTCCAACAGAGTCTTCTGACTGGCTGTTCTCATTCTCTGAAGGAAGCTCCTGATCCTGGCTGGACTCATCATCCTGCTCATCTGTTTCCATTTCACCTGTAACCAGCAGAATGAGGAGGAAAAATGAGCTGGAATAACCATAAGTGGAAGGCACTGAAGAATTAACTTCAGCTTCCAATGGAACACAAAATACTGAGTGTGTTGAGCTAGTCCAGTCTTACTTGGAGACCCTTCCTCATGGATTCCATTGGGGCCATTGCCATTGATGCCATGATCCTTACAGCAATGCAGGGATCCTTCAGTGTCTTCACTCTCAGTGCATGTCTTTACATATCGACTACGAACAAGGAGTGCAAGCAACAGTCAGAGCAGTGGATTTTAAAATGCATACATTATTCCAACCAGATCATTAAGTAGTTAACAGCAAATGCTTTCTAATGTACTGCACACTCCCTTCTGATGTATTCAGAATTGTTTTCTTGCCTTACATGGCTAATGTTAAAGGCACACCTGGAATTCTGCTCATCCACCATCTTTTTGGCAGCTACTTGGTTATATAGAACTTGATTTTTGGTCTTGGTAGCAGTCTTGGCTCAGAAATCACCTCCTTAACTGTTCATTAACCATAAAACCCCATATGGGTTCAGTAAAACAGAAACTGAAGTGTAAATTTAAATGGGACATTATATGATTCTAATTTTTTCCACACAATGACACTTCTTCAAGTCTAATTTAGGACAGTGTCTACCATGCACTTTTACAACATGAATCAGAATATAAACTCAGACACAGGAGGGATAATCACAGCAGATTAATTGGCAAAACATTTCCATTTTACCAAGCCCTAACACACAGCTATGTCTCTAGCAGAAGGAATTCCCTCCCCTAAACTGACAATACAGAATGATTCTCTCGTGTCTTCTCAAATCATTTGTTGGACGAGGTCATGCTAACAAAATAAATCAAAATCCATACTGCTTTACTTCTCAAGTGGCTACTATTTTAGATTTAATACGATTAAGAGAAAGCTAAATAATCATGTTTTAGCAATGCATGTAAAAATAAATGCCTACTGACTCCAACTGTGCTCATGATTCCTGTTTCTTTAGACAAGAACCTTACCACATTCGCAGCAGCAGCAGGTTGTACAGTTTATCTTCAGTATTGTTTCTAGGCACTGCTATGAGAAAAGGTTGACCAAAGAGGGAAGAACCACTGTGGCTGTAGCTAGTGTGCCTGCACTTTTCCCTTAAACAAACAGGGATTATGACTTGCTCTGTATCTTCTGTTCTATTGATAGCAATTTCAAATCTGAAAGAAATACAAGGGAAAACTGTCATTTGAAAGGCAATAAAAGGAAACCTAAAAACAAGAAAGCCCCAAGATTTGTCTTGATCTTATGTCTAAGATCAATCTTTTCCAGCTAACCAAACACGCTGCACAAAGCCATGGAGCCTGTTCTCTGTACTCACACATAAATGTCATCACGTTCCATAATACTGCTCAGATTTTCATCCATGCCAAATATCCTGTGGAACCTGTGATTGTATATATCAGTCACAATCATCTACAAAGAGAAAAAAAAAAAAAAAAAAGGGGTATACAACATTAAATTAGATTAAAATGGGTTAAAATGGTCATTGTTGTGCTATAAGAAACCACTCTTACCTTATCTGCAGCCACACCAGACAAAGCTGACAGTGCTGTGCAAAGATCCAATATATTTCCAATTTTGGGAACAACTACTTTGTACTGGAAAAAAAAATAAATGTAATTATAATTTAAGAGAATATGCATGAGAAAAAAAACCCAAACAACATCACATTCAGCATATTTAAGTTAAAATTCTTGAACTTAGGGTGTAAAGCATGTAAATCAACTAAAAAATTCTGAAAGCTGCTGAAATAGTTACCTCCACATGCACACTTTGAACGTGTAGATTAGTTTATACAATGATTTTTTTTCTTTTAATGTGATTTTTACTTTCTCCATAAGACTAACAGCACCAATTACTCAGATTTGTATTTCAATAGCATCTGCTCCTGAAAGCACTGAAGTAGTATGCATGCTAGTAACTAGATTCTGCTATTTGGAGTGCAACACAAGTTGTTTAAAAAGTATTAATGGGGAAAATAAGGCAATGGATAAAGAGTGAATCCTAATTTCACATGCAGAGAGAGAACCTGATGATTAACAGTTAAAGAAAACCTCTCTGTAGGCTCCCTTGGTGGAGAACACCTGCAGTTTGTAATGAAACTTCACACAGGAATCTTAGCTGTTATTTGCATAATAGCAACAGAAGTAATTAGAAGTAAGGTACTCTTTTTAATTAATTGCCAAGTAGAGCATGTGTTTGGTATCTCCCTAAGTCTTGCACTTGGATTCAAAGCAGCTCTACTGAATCCTTACTCTTCCCAACCTGCATAATCTCACCTTCATTTTTTTCCTCTTAAGTGATAGCACAGTAAAATTCAGGACTGCTTGATATATTTAGTCATGTTTAGGGTTTTTTTTCCCCATCACTTATTATAAATACTTGCTTTCTGAGGCTAAGGAAGTGAGGAATTCAGTCTGGATTAGGTGTATAGGTATTTTTTTAATAACTACAAATACATGATAACAACACTAAATGACAAAAATGAGGTTATTATACATTGTAAAGATTAAGAAGCCTTATTATTATTAAATTACCAGCATAATATATGCACAGAACTCCTGATTCCTGTGGTAACCCAGGAGACTCACCTGCATAGGCTTGGCAAGTGGATCCATTCTGACCAAATACACCTCCAAAGTGCGTTCTTTTTTCATGGGTAATGGAAGTGTCAAGTAACAAAAGGGATCAAAGGTTACAGATATCTTAGCACATTCAGGACACACTAGGGTGGATTTAAAAAGGCCATGAAATATATCTACAATGATGGAATCATTTCTTTTTAAATGGTTCTCCCAGGCTTCTTCAGCAACCACCTGTAATTAAAGCACAGCCCAGGTTATGACAAAGCAGCAGGAAATGAATTATTAGAAGACCATTTTCAGTTACCATCTAAACAGAGATCCCTCACTCCAAAGGACCCTGTAAGATATGTTACTACTCTCAGGATCACAGGTTAGAAGTTGTCTGTGCATCCTAGGACAGAGATTCTGGGATTATGTGGTCTGAGAGAGGCTTGTAGCAGCTTCAGGAAAGACAAAAGGAAGGAAAACTAAAAATTCCATTTGAAGTAACTCATAACAAAAGGAATTCTCTATATGCTTGTAGCTCAATGCTAGGAGAGTTTTCCTGAAGTGAGAGTATCAGAGAGACAGAATGGAACATAGAGTAGATAGAAGAAAAGAACAACAGAATGGAAATTACTTTTCCAACTGAACTCAGCACTGAATTGAATCAAAGGTCTTAAAGCCTTGACATCCTCCCACCACCCAGTTATCTTCCAAAGAAACAGGAGTCTACACTGGTACTGGAAGAAGATCTTCACTTCATGCCCTTACTTCCTGCAATCCCTCCCAGATGTGAGGCATGTGAGCAGTGCCCCAACTTTTCAGAGCACAATCAGGCAGAAGTATCTTGCAATGTAGAGCCTTGATTAAAATGAAGGAGATCAATCCCAGAACCACTACCTTGTCTGGTCTCCCATCTGCATCCTTCAGCTGAATGTAAGGCTTTTTCCTAATTCTATTCAAATCCTCATGTAATCCATCCAAGAGAAAAGCCAGGAGCTCCTGACAATCTTGCTGCTGGTAACCAGAAAACTGTGGTGCAAATCTTCCCACTTGGGTCTGGAAAAGTAGAATAAAATTACTAATAACTGTGGTATCTTAATTGTTTCAAGAACAGATACTTCTGAGCTACTACAGCAGGAAGTTGAAAAGGTGAATAAAGTTATAAAAGTTAAATAAAGTTATAAAAAAATTAGGTTTTTGATGGAGACAGAAAGACAAAGCTGATTCTTAAAGCAAAAAGCACAAGGACACTCATTTAAACACCCCACCCCCCCAGTGTGTATTTACACTTAACTGCACTGTGTACTGAGGAACATGATTTTAAATTCTTCTTCTTGCCCATTTCTCTAAGTTTTTGATGCTTAAACTCCAAACCCCAAACTGCCAATGCACATCCAGGTTCCATTCCCCACTGACCTTAAAAGCTCTTGGGGTCACGTAGCTGTATTTTCCTGACCACATCTGCTTGATGAGCTCAGCATAAGATTTTGCTATTTCACCCCTCATTCCTAAAGGATTGTCAAAGTTCAGCTCTTCCTGGTATTTATCATTGAGGAAGTATTCTGTAAGAGGAGGTGTGTTGCTCAGACACTGGAAACAGAAATACAGAGTTCTTAGAGCAGTGGTTTGACTGAATTCTCAACAAAGAAGGTTTGAACTTTTGTTAAATGGTTTGAACCTGCAATGCCTGGTGCCCATCAGAACGTGCTGAGACACAGAGCTGACAGCTTCTAAAATACCAGATTTTTAGGGTATTTTAAACTAATACAGCTGGCCACAGCCCCACTGATATTTTCAACAGATCTGACAAAGCTAAATAATGACAAACAGGGTTACTTTGGGAAAAGGCTGACAATGGAGCAATATTTATGATAAAGGATAAAGTCACAGGGGAAAAAAGCATCCAGCATCAATTGGAAAGAAAGCCTGTATTCTTCTTTTGTCAGGGTGTGATATGTTGTAGGTTATGACTGAAGCCTTGTGGAAAGCATCAGTAAAAATAACTGTTAGAACCAAGACAATCTACTAGACAGCCTTATTTATGGGCCTTATTCAGCTTAGTGCTTTGGGGTTTTGTGTTTGCTTTAAAGCACAGACATGGTAAACTAACAAGTACACCCACAGATGAGGAATAATAGAAACCAAAAAAAGCTGAACAAATACAGGACAACTACTGAAACCCATGAGCTAAAGAGGTAACAGGTACTGAAGTCTCCACAAGGTTTTTTTTTGAATCAGTCTCTGAACCTTCACTGGTCATTTAGCTAAATGATCACTGAAAAAGTTGGATCAGAAGGTAGAAACTGGGAGAGAAACCACAGCAGGATCAGGTTCCAACATGGCAAAGGAAATGACAGTTCCTTGTTACTCATTAATTACTTGGGGGATAAAAAAAAAGATGTATTTCTGTAGCAGAGCAATCTGTGGATAGCAACTATCTATGTAATAAATATCAACAAATCACAATAAAAACCCTAGACAAACTATCAACTGGACAGAACATCTCACACTGTTTGTGCACCAGCTGCAGTATGCCACACTGTACATACACAGGCACACAAATCTATTTTTATATATAATATAGTAAAATGAATATGTCACTAAAAGTAAATATGCCATAGTCTCACTGGAATACTGTCATTCCAACACTAGGATATCACCTTGTTAGCAAGTCCACCAACCCTATGAAACCTTCATAGAGTTGGAAAAATAATAATACTAAAAATAGTCTTGTAATACTTCTCTAAATCCACAGAGTTTAAGTATTGGAAAAATCTGATGAAAGAGTTTGCAAGGATAGCTGGTGTCCTAGAACTTTCCCTGGGAGAAAAGGCTGAAGCTTCTTGGAGGGTTTCAAGACCCAGCTGGATAAAGTCCTGGACAAGCTGGGCTGACCTTCCTTTGAGCAGGAGGAACCTCCTGAAGTTCCTTCTAACCCTAATTATCCTATGATCCTAGATAACGAGTTAACATCCCCTAAGAGAGACTGCAAAGAAATAATGATGATAAAAAGGATACTTCAAATCCAAGAAAACATCATTAGCCATTACACCAGTTAACTGGGGAAATGAGAAGCACAAAATCAGATCATGAAATGGAGCTAAAAATGGAATGTTCCTGTAAGGATCACAGTTCTTCAGCTGTCCTACTTAATAACCATTTTATGCAAGGGACACTGGAATTCCTGATTTCAGCCTTCTCATAAAAGACCAACAGCTGACTCACTGAAAGAGAAAGCTAAATAATAGAAGAAAAAAGTGAATTATTTTACACCTCTCTATCTACTTTTGTCTGAAGCACTTAATTGTCAGAAGTGATAAGAAGGGCTCAGCTTAACCAAAAGTCTGTATGATTCGTGGCAACTGAAGCAGCACAAAAAAACTTTCTGCAGGTTTTAGTGAAAGATGTTGAGACTGGATAAACTGACAGCAGTTGGTCAACAATCAGGTAGATACAATCACACTGATGGAAAAAACACCACATAGAATTGAAAATGTGGGAATAAAAGAAGTACTATTAATTAAAACATTTGCTTTCATTCTTCTGTTTGTGAATCACAAAGGAAAACTGTAAATTCTCAGGTTTGCACAGAAAAAAAATCCACAAACCACAGAGAAAAACATTTCACAGAGCTGTAATTACTAGCCTGCCACCAAAAAGGCAAAGCAATGCTTAGTGAACATCCACAGGTGGCAGCACAGCAATGCTTTAGGAGATCCATATTTTCCTAGGGGTTTTTTTCAGCTCAGAACATAGATGGAAAGAAACCCCCTTCAGACCAGTTTGCCAGACCCTGGAGAGAGCAAAATATACAAGGAACTGGTCTTCTGAGGAACACTGATCATGGTTCTGATGCAAAACATCTCTGTACATGAGACTGAAGTGAAGAGAAGCTGAGAAAGGAGTTTCTGAAGCAGAAATGGCTCTTGTGTGAACACCAGGAAACCCAACGTATCCTCCAACAGCTCTGTGCTGAGATAACTGGGAAGGAATCAAAGAATGTTTGACACTTACTAAAGTAAATAAGCTAGAGCAGGTAATCCAGCAGACCCCAGCATGGCTGAGGTTGGGAGGCACCTCTGGAGATTGTCTAGTCCTAGAGCAGGTGGCTTGGGACAGTGTCCAGTCCAGCCTGGTGCATCTCCAAGGATGGAGGCTCCACAGACTCCCTGGAAAACCTGTTCCAACTGTTTGATAACCCTCACTGTAAAACCAGAATGGCTTCTATTGCAGTAGAATTGCTTGTGCTGCACTTTGTGCCCACTGCAGCTTCTCCTCTCACCACTGGGAAGGGTCTTGCTCCATCTTCACCCCCTCCCATGGTGTGTTTCTCCAGGTGGATAAGGCCAGGAGGCTGTTGGCTGCCTTGGCCACAAGGACACATTGCTGCCTGGTGTTTTTGTCCAGCAGCACCTCCAGTGCTTCCCTGCCAAGCTGCTTTCCTCCTGGTCACCTGCCCAGCACCCTGCTGTGTGCTGTGCCTGGGGATCTTCTTCCCTGGGATCCTCTGCCTGATCTTTGTGAGCTCTGCCTCCTTTCTCCAGCCTTCTGAGGTCACAGCACCACCACCTGGTGTTATCAATCTTCCCTTCAGGACTCGTGTCACCTCTGATCTGGCTGAGGGTGCAGTCTGCTCCATCACCCACCCAGGTCACAGCCTGCAGCACCAGATATTCCCAAGCAGAATTCCCTATCTGCCATCCACATACTCTATCTGGGCTCATCCCTTTGTTGCTTCCAAGACTAGACAAGATCAAAGGTGTTCAGGATGCTGTGGCCACAGGCACTAAACATCAGCCACAGCAATCCAATGTTGTGAGGTGAAATTAATGGCCAATTAGTGCAGTGAAATGTGTGTTTTCAGTGGCATGGAAGTAAAATTTAAGTGGTGGCAAAGAAAATGGCAGAACTTGCAGCCCGGGAGACTTTTATGTGAGAACACATCATATTTTCACTAAAAAGCACCTTGCTGAATTTCTTGGGTAACATTAAACTCTGAAGTATACTTGGAGAGATTCAGGAGGTGGAAATGAAAGATCCTTTACAGTTCCTTGCTGAGAAAGCTGCCAAATGCATTGGAAAAAACACCTCACCAAGGACATCCTGAAGACACTCTGCCAAACTCAGGGCTGCACTGCTCAATAAACACCTCCTTTTTTTTTGTCTACCCAGAGCACTGTCTTGTGAATCAGCAAAATAACTGTATTTCTTACTTCACATTACAGTTGCTCAGGACTTCTTTGAGCACTTGATTCCCCAGATAAAACTGAGAAGCAGTGAGGTCCAAGCTGACATGATGCAGAATGTGAACAGCAATGCATTTGTTTAAGATTCCAAAAGGCAATAACCTGCACTTACCATTCTCACTTTTAAATCTACACATATGCAAATTCATGTATAATGATGTAACAAAGCTTTGAACATGAAATGACCCTTGTTTTTAACCAGACTAGCCTGATGAACTGTGTAGCATCATAGTGAAATGTTTATTTTTTTTCTGTGCTAAGAATATTCTTTTAATTCAATTTGAAAAAGACAATTCTGATTCACCCATTAAACACAAAAAAAATTAATTCTTTACAATAGCACAATGATGCAATTCAGTAACCAAGAGAGGTTACAGAGTATTTTTAGTTAGAACAGACACTGCCAAATGTGTCTCTCCCCCTTTCAATTGAGCCATCTTTTGTGCAGCATGCTAAAAAAAGCCATAAATATGAATTACTTCCTCCACTGTTCAGCTTCACTTCAAGTACCCTCATGAAAACATTGTCAGAAACAAGAAGAAATGTGGAATTACCACAGAACAGCCCTATTTCTGTCTAGAAAGCAGGCTTGCATCATAGCTTCATACTCAGCAAATCTGAGTGAGAACATCTGACAGCAGAATACTGTATTTTAAGTAAAATAGTTGACATAAGACTGATGACAAAACACTAGTTCCAGAACTAACCAAAACCAACTAAAACTACTAGTTCATTTATTAACCTACCACTGCAGCATCTGCTTCAAAGGAATAAGGATTTTTGTGTCTTGCAAAGTGCAATACTGGGTATATTGGTATTTTTTTTTTGCCATCATAGCAAAGAAACAAGGGATTACATCCCTATAAAACCCCCCTTCTGTGACATGGCAGCATTCCACAGGGGAAAAGCCAGAATGAAGGATGTTCAAAGGTTCTCTGGGTGTTAACCTGCACAATACATGATGATGAGGCAGAAATAAAGGCTCAGCAAACCACTGTGCAGCTACTTTGTGACACTTCAGCCCTCCAAACTGTACTCCAGTGCATCTCAAAATGCAGCATCACAGATGCATCACCCCATGTAAGGGCTCTCTCATGTGGAATGCTGCTCAGATCTGTTTCTGACACTGACTGCTGCATAAAACCAGAGGAAACAATGACTGCAAATCAATTTTTCTAGGTTTCAGAAGTATTATCTCCTTAGTTTATTGCTACACAATGGAATCTCCTAGTGTTTCCAAACACACCAATACATAACAAGGTATTAGTTTCCAAGTAATAAGCTAATTTTATTTTAAAGGATGTATGTAAAGTACATACCTGAATGGCTGAATTCATGAAACATGTATTCCCCAAGTTACTCAGGCCACACAGGCCTGGCTGCTCATTGTGTCTTCCTGGCTCTGAATAATCATAATTCTTGTAAGCAGTATAGGATGGGAGGCAGTAGTTTGAATTTTTCACACTGTAAAAAAACAAAAAGCAGAAGATCATTCACAATGTAAACAGACACAGATAAATATTGAGATTTGATACAGACAAGTACTTTATAAACCTAAAAGATTACTACTGGTGAAGTCACTTTTGTGAGTAAGGATGGATTTTAAAGAAATATTTCTTAATAATTCTATTTTCAGTTTAAGTCACCTGTGCCAACAACCCAAATCTCATGCAGTAACTGTTCCATCCCTACCCCTTGCTGACAGGAGCAGCTTCACAACTTGCTCTACTGGTCATTGCCCCATCCAACTGAAAACACTCAGACTTCAGACACCACCAGCAGCAATTAATCATTGATGTCCCTTTTGCATCCTGCTGCTCCTAGGGTGAGGTGGCTGGGAATGGGAATGCAGAGTTACAGGTGAAAGCTGAGATTTCCAAGGCCACTGTGGCATAGCTGCCTCACTGCATCAGAGAGGCTATTTATAGCTCCTCTCCTGCCAGGACAGAGCAATCCAGCATGTAAATGCAGGAGAGCCTCCAGAGGTGAAATGCACACAATGCCTTCTACCAGCTTCCTTATAAAGCTCCCTGATGCATTTGTTTGGAGGGGAAAATGGCAGGATTGAAAGCAATGTGCCTCCAGGTGAGCTCATGCAAACACTAAATATAGAACCACCCTCTAAAGACTCAAGGGAGAATATCTGAGACCACTAGAAATACAAAAGAATCTTATCAGTTTACAGATACCAAAAAAAAAAACCAACACCAAAACAACCCACCAGAAAGGTTAAACTCTTTCTTACACTATTTCAGGCACTGATCACAGTGAAATCTGGCTCAAGTTCAAGAGTATTTCTGCAGTCCTTAAAGAGTATTCACATTAGAAGCAACTTGAACAAAAACATCCAAGTGCTAAGAATGACAAGGAAAAAAATATGCAGTGCAGAGAATCAATCCTGATCAATAATTTAATTTATAATGGAAATTTGTAATTGTAAGTCTGAGGATGCAAGTGCCCAGTGATTCACTCCAGCCATTACTCCTGAACAGTATCCCATTCTTTATATCCAACTGAATTCCAGCTGTTCCCTCAGGGTACAATTGCCCACTTCTCATAAATAACATTTTTTTTCTTTTCAAACACAAGAGCTATGGACAATTTCAAACAGAAGGGGAAGAAAATTTCTCCCTCTTTCAATGTCTTCAGAAATCTGTGTAGTTTCTAACTCCCCTGTCCATAAAGCTTCAGGTCTCAAAGTTCCCACAGGATTTCTTTTTAATAGTTGACTTTCCTATCAGTCCTCCCCTCTTCACACACATACTTTGCTGGGCCCTTAAACCAGCTGAGTTGGCACCAGTTTACTGCTCACTTACCATGAAATATCCCTGCACAGTTAGTTCTGCCTGTTCAGCTTCTCCTCACCCTGGTTTATACAAAATCCCTTCTCAACTCCAGGACCCACTACCCCTCAAGCTTCTTCTGTGGTCAACCCATCCCCTGTACCCCCAGAACAAGCCCAGGCCTGCCACTGGTGCAACCTCCCCAGTCTGACACCCTCCTGACCCAGCTCAGCACTGCCCATCAGCAACAGAGCTGCACAAGGCCAGGGTGCAAAAAACCTTCTACTTTCAGACCTTCCTCACCTGACTCAAGGATGAGAGAAGAGAAATTCTGCTGGAAATTTAGGACATGGAAGGGCAGTAAACAAATTGAGTGTCATTTTCCTGGGGATTTTCAGTGCTCTTCTTATTCCTTCTCTGCAGCTTTCCTGCTTCACCTTAGGAAGGCCACTGGAAAACTAGGAAGTGCAGCTGGTGTCTCTTGGCTCTAGCTCATTA
>WYEA01006448.1:20422-37433 GCA_033558465.1 Alcedo atthis | reverse complement strand
CCTTCCTTCTTTCCTTCCTTCCTTCTTTCCTTCCTTCCTTCTTTCCTTCCTTCCTTCTTTCCTTCCTTCCTTCTTTCTTTCAGTATTTCTTTTTTTCCGCATTTCTTTCTGTCCATACGTCTCTCTCTCCATATGTCTGTCTGTCTGTCTTTCTGTCTGTCTGTCTGTCCTGTCTTTCTGTCTGTCCTGTCTTTCTGTCTGTCCTGTCTGTCTGTCTGTCCTGTCTGTCTGTCTGTCCTGTCTGTCTGTCTGTCCTGTCTGTCTGTCTGTCCTGTCTGTCTGTCTCTGGGCCTGTCTGTCTCTCTGTCTGTCTGTATTGGTACAAGGGGATGCATTTTCATGACTAATGCTAAAGTGATCTGTGTTTCTAGCATATCCTGCACTGCTGCAGTCGGTACTGGAGAAAAAAGTGCAAAGAAGAAGTTGGAAACTGAGCATCCTTGTGCTTTATGTCTACTTAGAAAAACTTGGGAGTTTCTTATTCTAGGTCGCTTGCCCTTACACTGTGTTGTAGATTTCATGGCTCTGTAGAGAAAGTCTTGTCACCGAGACCTCTTCAGTTTTTCATGTGCTATTGTGTGCCCAAGGGTTTTGCATAGAATCTCATGCCTTACATACAGGTAAAATGTAGCCTTAGAGTAGCACGTTCAAGAGTGCTTCTTTTAAGAAGCACAGGCTAAGAGAGTTCTTACACAGGAATGGTCATGTTTCTTTCTCTTAGCCTGCTCTGATCTTTTGTACAGAATACCTCTGCTCGTTGACCCAGTGAGCTTATGTGAAAGATGAGAATCTGGTTTCCTTGGGAGTCCGGGTGCCAAAGCAAGAGGCAAGAGAAGTTGCAGGAAAAACTCGGGTAGATGGAGCATGGTGTTTGTATTTGTATACATTGTGTACATATGTGGTGTAGTGTACTTGTGTTTGTATACTTTTGTAAACCTGTGGCAGCATTTGTTGCTCCTTGTTTTTGGTGACAAAGGATATTCCTTCTGAACATTAGGAGACAGTTTTTTCACTGTGAGTGAGCACTGACACATGTTGCCCAGGGAGGCGATGAATTCTTCATTCTTGAAAATGTGTGGACACAGCCCTGAGTAGCTGCTTCTGCACGGCACTGCTTAAGCAGGTGAATGGGACCAGATGACCTCCAGAGATACCTTCCAATCTTGGTTGTTCTGTGATTGTGTAGTTCTAAGTTGCTGAAATACAAAGTGCTGAAGAGTGGAAGCATAGTCACGGGAAGCATTGCAGGTTGGTTTTTTTCCCAATTCTGAAAAGACATTTGAGTCCCATTCCAGCTTTGGTATTTTTGCTATTCTGCAATGTTCTCTTGCATTGCCCAGGAGCTGAGCACAAGCCAAGGACTCGGAAAGCAGCTGCATTGTGGTGGATTGAGCTTGGGGAACTGCCAGGTGTCCTGCCGGATTTCTCTGTCACTCTCCTTCCTCATCAGGGTGTGGGGAGAACAGCATTAAGTCTCTCCCACAAGCTGAAGTTCTTTCAGGTTAAACATGCTACATTCAGCACTCTTGTGTACGTTTAGGCTGTGCAGCAGTCACGTATTGTCTCCTCTTGAAAGAAACCTTGATGCTGTTGCCCATCTCCTTCATTTGGTTCTAGAGGCAGATCACTCAGTGAGTCAGTCTGGCCATTAAAGACCGAAGCAAAAAAGGTGTCGAGCACCTCAGCCTTTTCCTCATTCGATAATGAATGTTGTGGAAATCTGTTTTGTGTTACAGGATTCCATTAAGGCTTGGAATATCACTAAGAGGCCGCTTACTTGTCTGTTCTGTTGATTATTAGTTGTGAGGAACTTCTAACCATTTTCAATTCTTCTAGAAATCAGCTTTGCGAAACACTTCTCAGCACCGCTGGATAGAGTGATTGACGGAGCGGCCTGTCTTTTGGGAAGCAGATGCAGTCATAGGCCTTTAACAGAAAAGCAGCAGAGTAGTGTTGTGTTGAGGAGGCTTGATTGTAAGGTTGTGCTGTGTGTAACCAGTCTGCAGTGTCTGTGCTGCACTACCTTGTGTGAAGAGAGGGTGACTTTGAGGGTGGATGTTGTGGATGCTTCCTTTTTCTTGATGTGTGTTGTGCTATGTAGGATGTTCCATTTGCAAGTTCCTAGTTATGACGACACCTATGTGAAAAGAATGAAGTTCAGAGATCATGATAGAGAGGTAAAGAGGTTATTTCATCCTAAAAGACGCTTTTTTTTCTTCTCCCAGAAGAGGAGCACATCGATGCCTGGCTGTGAGGAAGAAGGATGGGTCAGAAGTATCACTGACAGCAGTGACTTGTTTATTGGCTCCCACTGTGAAGAGTACTATTCGGAGCTTACTGGCAAGATTTCCTGTCACTGCTAAAGAGCAAACAGAACTGCTGCCCAAGACAGAGCGAGGAAATACACGTGTTGTTGCATTTGGTATGTATGTTCACTTTGTCTTCTGCCATGGACTTGTGAATCAACACTGCTTAAAACAATCCCATCCCACAACCCCAGCACAAACCAAAAATGTTTCTCTTCTATCTCCTTTCTCATCCCAACTGATAACCTTCCTCCCCAGATAAAACCATTGCTTTTCTTGGCTTGTTAACTGTTAACATGTGGTCTTGGGAACTCACGTCACAAGGAATTGAGGCAGTCATGTCACCCACATTGCAGTGTCTCCCTTGTGCCAAGTTCCTTTTGAATCTTTCAGCCAGTTGCAGTCAGACTTACTTGGAAGTATGTTTCTGAAATGTGAGTTTCTGTAAGTTCTAAAAGGTGAGATTCAGGAGAGAAGTGTTACCATGACTGCTATGTAAGAAGACCCAATAGGAATATATAATATATATTGGACTCTCTAGGAAACTATAATAAAATAACTGAAGAGCAGTTCCATAGGAATGTAAGGCCTAAACTAATGAATAGTGTAAAACTTCACCTTTCTTTAATTCTCCAGAGTCTGTTAGCCTGTGTCTTCATTGGTGCTGGTAATTTGATACGCCAGTCATTTAGAATGGAT
Source organism: Alcedo atthis (assembly GCA_033558465.1). NCBI lineage: Eukaryota > Metazoa > Chordata > Aves > Coraciiformes > Alcedinidae > Alcedo > Alcedo atthis. The sequence goes on along the minus strand of WYEA01006448.1, from coordinate 34,428 downwards.
AATTGAGTTTACAGCAAGCTTTGAATTCTTCCAGAAAATAATGAAATAATTGGAGAAAGGCGTTTGCTTTTCAAATGCAATATTTGAATTTGAACTACTGTTTTGAAGTAGTCACCTTTGAAGAGGAAAGTTCAGGTTCTTTTGGCATTACGTTTCTTTCTCGTGCATCGTGCTGTGCTGTGCGACTTCAGGGGTCTAGGTACAGCATAGAATCATCGCGGTCGGAAAGGCCTCTAGGATCATCAAGTCCAACTTTCATCCTCACATCTTGCTAATATGGGTTATATTTCCAGCAGATGTCTGGTGAGTTGAGGCCCCCCACAAGAATAAAGGCTTGCGATTTTGCGGCTTCTGCCAGTTGTCTGTAGAGCATTTGGTCAACCTTTTTGTCTTCTGGTTGTGTGCTCTCTAAGAGACTCCCAGCAGGATAGCCACCTTGTTGGCCTTCCTCCACTTCAGCCATAAACATTCGACTGGTCCATCACACTTGTTGACTTCCATGCAATCAAAACACAGTGTAAAGTTCCCCATCTTCATAGTATCCACAGTTCTGTGAGTGACGGCAGCCTCTCAGCCATATGTTAATGAGGTGGGTCTTTCTTCCTTTTTCAGTGCTCTTCCCTGCCACTGAAGGGATTGAAGAGAACACCACCTGGGCTCCTGAGCTCTCAAGCAATCTCCCAAGGGCCTTGAAGTCTTTGACAATTGTTTTCAGGTTTCTCATTAGCAACCCGGAAGGCCAATAGAGGCTAATAGTCTTGGCTGAACAAGACCAGAGTGTTCCCTGGTATCATCTCTGACCCTGGCCCCAGGGAGGCAGCAGCCTATGCTCCCTATGGTGTGGATCCAGCTGGCATATGTGGCCCCTGGTTCCTCTCGGAAGGGAGTCGCCAACTACAATTCCTCTGCTTTTGTTTTTATGCTGTGCGAGTCCAGGGGTCTAGAGACAGTATATGGTTCAGTTTGTGCAATGGAGGACAAATCCTACAGATCAGAGCCTTCAGTCAGACCAGGAAGGATGTGAAAGAAGGCATTTGAATCACAGAAAAATTCTCTTTTTCTCATGTGCTAGTCAGTTTAGAAAAACTTGGAGCAATGCCCTGGAATAGTCTGATTTTGTTCCAAATATGCATGAAAGTAATAATTCCTTGGAACAATCTTTATTTCAAGCACTGTAATAAGGTATGTCACTATAAATGCATCTTTTAAACGTGTGTTAGGTTTGTCACTTTTATCTACAGGGATGGATATAAAGTCAGGAATGTTCATTTCTCTGTATGATTTTTCAGCAGTTTTAGTGACCCTCTTTTGTTAATCTGAATTGTTAACTTCACAGGAAACAGAGAAGTGAGAAAGACAAGTGGATGTCTGAGCCGTGGTGTCCCCCAGGTTCCAGTGAAAAGAGGGGAATCACAGTTAGATTCCTTCAGGCAAGCACTACCAGTTTTTGAAAAACAGGAAGAAATTGTCAAAATAATAAAGGACAATAAAGTTGTTTTGATTGTAGGAGAGACTGGATCAGGAAAAACGACTCAGGTGTGTTTCTTTAATGAAAGAAAAAGAGAACAGTATTGATAACAAAACTAATGCTGCTTTGGTAATATTTATGTAATAAGGTAGTTTTAAGGCTCTTGTATTCCTGTGTAGTAAAACGTTTTGTGTTCTGATTTGCTTTCTTGCTCGTGAAATACTATGCCAGCAAATACTTGGTAAAACATAGATGATTCTGCACAATTTTCTGAGAGCTACTAGAGTTCTGTTAAAAGAATACAAAATACTGAAGGGAAAGTAGCTATGATTTTGTATAGCCCTTTGCATTCTACTTCTGTTCCTAGTATCTAGAGTAGAATAAGATGGTGTTAAAATGAAATATTACCTGCAGATATTTTAAAAATCTCTGAATCAGGAGAGAGAAACTTCAATTTCTGTTCAAGAAGATTCAACTTGGACATTTATTTTTGCCACCTTTCTACCCTTTCAAATATATTTGAAATGGTAATCTAATGTGAATCTTTATTCAAGCTGCATAATATGTTGTAATGTAAATTATAATATGTTATAATAAATCATATGCATAATACATTTAAAACGTTTCACCACGGTAAAAAGAGAAAGACTTTAACAAGCTAAAAAGTAAATGTAAGCCCCTTCTTCACAGATCCCTCAGTTCCTTCTTGATGACTGTTACAAAACTGGCACTCCCTGTCGTATACTTTGCGCTCAGCCAAGACGTTTGGCAGCTGTTGCTGTGGCTGAAAGAGTGGCAGCAGAAAGAGGAGAAAAGATTGGCCAGACAGTTGGTTATCAGATACAATTAGAAAGCAGGTACTAATGATATTTCTTCAAGTCAGTTGATCTTGTGTTGCTATCTTTAGTGTTGTGTACCTTTAAACTACAGCGTGTTTGGGGTGCAGCCTAGTAATAGCTTACTAGGTGAAGAAGAGATAGGCTATGTTCTTTCAGTTACTGGAATATTTGCAGAGTTAAAAGGACATATTCCCTCCTGTACAGTTTCATTCAGTAAGTTGTCTTACATACATGAATTGCAAGTGCTGTCCTTTGGTTTCTTCTTTGGTGTCATTCTTTCTTTTCAGGTGAAGTGTCCCCATTCCTCTTTCTTTTGTTTTCATCTCTACTTTTCATATATATGGTTTCAAAAGTTCTGCAAGCTTGGGAGATGAGTAGGAAGACCAGCACACTGTAACAAATGCTATCTAGTGAGAGTTGATAGGGGACATAAGAGGGAAAAGCAAAAGCTAAATTTGAAAGTGGGTGAGGAAGTGAAGTATGATTTGCCGATCTAGTTTGGGTTAAATTGGGTCTGTTTCAGGTTTTCTGTTTAAAGCATGAAGTGGTACAAAAGTAGAGATTTCTGGGACACCGGAGAAATTTTTTTTCCTGAAGCAGAGCAGGAATGACTGAACATTGTGCGTTTTCTGGATTCTTTGAACTCTGTAGATGAAGTTGAAGAAGGACTGTCTTCTGTGGGAGGGAAGCCGTATGGGGTTAGGAGGAGAGCGTGTGGAGTTCTCCGCCTGAGAAAGGAGGAGTGGATGAGACAGTGTGTGATGGACTGATTGTGAGACCCTCATTCTATGAGCTGCTGTGCCACTTTGAGACAGAGCAAAAATGAGTCAAGTTAAGCCTGGGAAGAAGGGAGGGATGAGAGCAAGGTGTTTTAAGATGTAGCTTTTATTTTCTCATCCTACTGTAATTTGACTGGTAGTAAAGGAAATCATTTACCCAAGTTGAGTTTGTTTGCCCATGGCAGTAATTGGTGAGTATTCTCTCCCACTTCTTCTGTTGAACCACAAGCCTTTCATGTTGTTGTCGCCCAGAGCAGCTTTGGTAGGCACCTGGCCTCAAGCCAAGGCCAACCCACTCTCTACAGGCAAATATCAAGTCTGTATTCAAACATGTGCTGAAGAAATGAAACCTGATTTTCCAAAGCAGTCTACACGGAATTTGCAAGTCAATTGAACAACGTGGAGAGGTTGTAAAGGTTCGGTTTCACTTGCTTCCTTATTTATATCCATTGGAAGCTCACTTTGTTAATGAATCCGTTGTCTGAAATTCTGGAGCATAAGCACTAAGATTCCTTAGGAACTCTCTGGAAATAGGCATAGTTTAAAAGCAAATGGTAAACATGATTTTTTTGGTAAGAAAACTATAGCCTCATGCATTCCACCTCTGGTGAGCAGCTGTTCGGTCCTTTTGTTTTCAGCAAGTAATGGAAAGCTAGCAGTGTTTCAATGGTGTCAAAAACAAAGTCTTTTTATGAATTGTTCCATAGGGTTTCTCCAGTGACACTGTTAACATTTTGCACTAATGGCATACTGCTTCACACACTAATGGCAGGAGACAGCGCTCTGTCATCTGTGACACACGTTATTGTGGTAAGAATCCTGTTGTATGTCCCGTGCACTGGAGCAGTAGGTATTGCTGGAAGATGAAAGCCTAGTGTATTAATTTGCTGAGCATGTAAGGTGGTTTTGTTTGCTTAGAATCGGAGGGAACTTTAAAGAGTTACTGCCTCTTTGTAGCGTATGCTTTTGTTTGAGTCAGTGAAGGTGAATAATTGGTTTTGGACTCATGAGGCGGTTGTGGAGAAGAAGAGGCAGAAAATCCTCAGGAAGGCTTCTGTAGATGCAATTTCATGTGAGTGCGTCAGAACTTCTTGTCATGTATTTGTTTGAGCAATATCCAAACTGCCATCCTTTGCTTGTTTGTTTTTTTTCCCCATTTGTTATAGGATGAAGTACAGGAGAGGGATAGATTCAGTGACTTCTTGTTAATAAAACTGAGAGATGTGTTGCAAGACCAGCGTAATTTAAAACTAATTCTTTCTAGTGCTGCTCCAGATGCAGATCTCTTCCGTAGGTATTTTGGAAGTTGCCCAGTAATACACAGTAAGTATTGATGTAAACTCCTGAATTTGAATATACTTGTCCTGGGATTTATAGATCTTATGGAACTGTAGAAGAACTTTTGAGTAAGGGAACGTCAGTACACTGACAGTTACAGCAGTTCTTATTGGGATTTTGGTTGGTTGGTTTGGTTTTTTTAGATTGTTTTGTTTTGAAATCGTGTTGTGTTTATAGGGAGTCTTTGTAAGTGTAGGGATCACCTGTGCCCTACCATGTTCCATTAAAAAAGCAGGAAAATGTTCTGAAGGTGCTATTCATCATGGTCCTATAGAACCTAGGATCTACAAGAGTGTGAATTCATTCCAGTAGATTGTATTTCCTCAGGCCTCATAGAGATTGCTTCTGGTTACTGGTCACAGAGATTGCTTCTGGTTGCTGGACAAAACACAGAGAACTGCACCTGATAGCTTCAGAAATACAGTCCTAGGCAAATGGGGTTTCATGTTTCAATTCAATGATTATTTAATGGAAATGATAGCTGTTGGTCTAGGGAAATCTTGATAGAAATGACAATTTCTATTCATTTCTATTCAGACTCAGACTCAATCATCTGCAGATAGATTACAGTCAAATGTCAATAAAAGTAATCAATACTGCTCTTGAAATGTCATTGCACTGATCTTTAGCAGTGGTAAAATAGATGAGTGCAAGGTGCTGCTCTTTTTTAATTATTTTTTTTTCCCCCACACTACTGCTGTGCAAGTTGTCTGCGTAGGTGACCTCCTCTGGCACTTTGCAGTCCTCTTCCTTTTTCAACAAGGATGTCTAAATATAATGTGTTAAAAAAAGAGAGTTTGAAGAGAAATGCTTTCTTTTCAAAACCAATAGGTAGACTGTCTACTTGTAAGCCTTTGGTAAAGAAGCTTGACAATCCCAGGGTATGGATATAGGGTCACTTTTTTTTAGAATCTTCCCAGCAAATCATCAGTTTCTTTGAGTTCCAGAACAAGAAATCTATTGTTTCTTTTTACAGATAGAAATGTTTGGAACTTGGAACTAGAAATAATTTCTTCTTCGTAAATTAAGGCCTACAACTCATTGGAGGCAGGAATCTGGAAATTATCTATGATTTTTGTGTTTTCCAAAGGTTTTTTGGTATAAGGGGAACATCGGTTAAATTGTTGTGTGGCTTTCCAGTTTCCTGTTCTTACAGCTTCCTGATAATTTAGATCAGTATGTTCAGGAACTTCTGATTACAGTCTCTCTTGAGTTGACCTTGGTCATTATACCAGTCTTCACAGGCTAATCGCAATTGAAAAGACTTTTCCTTTTTCCATTGTTGAGAATTTCAGAATGAAAAGAAGAGGGTTTAAATACTTTGTTGAAGTAATGAAAAAGATGTGATCCTTCAGCAATAGAGCTGAGCAAATCCTGACCACAGTAACCAAAACTTTGTAGTTGTGTGTTCCTGTCAGATAAAGAATTTGTCATCAGTGTTGGAAGACAGATTCTTCCATGGCATCTTCTACAAGCACGTCAATTGTAACTTACTCTTTCTGAAGAAGAGCAATGCCCTACCTAGGTCACTGAAAGTCATCTGTGGAATATGTCTGCTAAGGGTTCTTCCTGCGAAAAAGAATCCTTTAACGACCATAAAGAAGGTGTAGAATACAGTTGTACTGAGAAAGAAATCAGGGTAAATGATTAGCATATAAATACCATTGGAATGTCTCCTTTATCAGGAACTATGTGGCTGAAGTGATTGAGGGAATTGGGAGAGATCCATCTTCCTACTTCTAAAGGAAAAAAAAGTGGTTTAATGCAAAGGTGCCAGTCTGCTGTTGTGCTCTTGCACTAAAGCTATATCAATTGTTGTTGTATTGTGTCAATCAAATGACAGTTTTGCACAGTGATTTCTTTTCCGTAACTAAAACAGAAAGAGGTGTTTTGTGTATTTTGTTAAATTCGCAATTAATATTTATCAGTCTTAGGAACATCTCTTGCCATAATACAGTAGAATTGAAGAGGTTAATGAAAACCAAAGTCTCTAGCTTGCATTTCCCGTTTGAAATATGTTTTTTTGTAGCCCAGTAATCTTCAGATAGTAAACTCCAGTGAAGATACTCTTCGAAGACTTCTGGAGGAAAGCAGTCATTCCTTAAATCAGGCTCTATAACTATATATCTATATTTGTGCTTTTTAGATTTAGATTTTAAGTGAAGCCAGGGAATATCAAATGCCTTATGAATTCTTTCTACTTGCAGTACAAGGAAGACCTTTTGAAGTTAAAGAGATGTTTTTGGAGGACATTTTACGAAGCACTGGGTATGCAAACAAAGAGATGATAAAGTACAAAAAGGAGAAGCAGCAAGGTTGGTGGTCTTAATTCCTAGTGTGGGGGATGAGTCTCACCAATCAATTGAACAATGAAACAGGATGATTGTCTTTTATGATTCAGAAGTCAGAATAGTAGAGAAATGACTAGATGACAGCAAGTATCTTTAAGCTCTTGATGTTGTTTACATTATTGAAGATATAACTTAAAAAAAATTGTCACTTTCTTTTAATGGTTACATGTTTTTTACTTTCCATTGATAAATGTTCTATTTTTCCTAATTATTATTTAGTAGAACTGCATATGCCCAGGGGCATTTCTTCTAGGAAAATGACAGAAACATAAGATAATGTATGCTGACTTCTGGGTGCAAATTAAATTGCAACCATTGAAGAGGGCATAGCTTCGTAAATCTTGCACAGAATTGGTTCCCATTAGTCACATTCTTCACTATATTATTCACACACAGATTGATTTAATAGATACGGCTCAGAAGCACTAACACACTGGAACTTAATAGAGTTGTTTTTCAATTAAGTAGATGTGTTTGATTATAATTCCTGACAGCTGAATGTAACGATGCTAATGTGGATTGAAAAAAAGAAAAACCAAACAACAACAACAAAACCAACAAAGGCAAACCCTAAACCTGTACCATAGAATCCCATCTGTATGTTTGTCATGGAGCTCAGCTCTGATCACCATGCATGGAAAAGTTCAGTTAAGGCAATAGTGTCTTCCACTGTTTCTTCTACACCAAAATTAGCAGGAGCTATATCACTTCTCTTGGGTATTTCACTTACAGAGAGACATCCAAACTAAGAATTGTGTAGAAAAGATTTACTTAGAAAGCGCATTGGAATGTACTAAGTTGGAGTACTGGAGGCTTAGGGCATCAGGCACCAAATGTTACAGCAGGTGTTTGCAACAGTGCACTTGTAGTGCCCTTAGTCACGGAATTTGTATGGGACTGGTAACAATAATGTTGTGGGTTATGAAATAAAAGACTTTGTGACCTGATAAGAATAGTTTTTGCAACTGAAAACAATGGATAATGAAGGCAGCTGTGAAACTTTTTTATTTTTTTTTAACAATTTATACATTCTAGAAGAAAAACAGCAAAGCGCTCTTGCTGTGGGGTGTTCTGCTCAAGCAAATGTGAGCAAACTGGTATCTCAGAGACAAAGATGCATCCCAAGTGCAAATGAAGAGTATAATCTGTTGGATGATGGTGGTGACACAAATCAACTGGTAAGCCTTTCCATTTGCTGGAGAAGGTGTTTAAGTCCTTGTTATGTTATCACTACCTATTTAAAAACTTCTCTAAAGAGATCCCTTCTGTCAAGTTTCTAGAAAGGTAAGAGCATATTTTAAAACAGTGGGTTTTTATTATCATGAATGCTCAAGCTAAAGTGTGATTTGTCACTTATGGTTGTACGTTACTTCTGTTTAGCTCAAATAGTGCCTGTCTTTTTTAAAGTACTCACCTATGATGGAATTAAGTGCTTTCACTGATAGCTGAGTGTTGTATTTCTGCTTGTTAATTAGATAACTAACTGTTCCAATTCTTCATGTCTAATATGTGAGGGTAGAGACAACTATAAAGAAGAGATTATTCTTTCATTGCTGTTTTTTCTCTTCAGACTGAAAATGGTGCAAGTTGCCTTGAACCGAGGCTGATGAAAGAGATGGATTCTTGTCTTACTGACATCTGGTTGCATAAAGATATGGATTCCTTTGCTCAGGTGTTCCATCTCATTGTAACGGAAAATGTCAGTGGTAAGTGTCTCATTACATAAGAAGAAAACAACCACAAAATGATACAGATTTCTTTGCCTACTTTATCTCCAATGTCAAATGTTCTTCCCTTTGAATAATGATGCCTATAGGCAAAATGAAGAGGATTGGCAGAATTCATGAATTCTGTAGTTATTCTTGTTGTGCTTGTTTTGGCAGTATTGCCAGAGGTTACGTTTCTGATAATTAAATTAAATTCTGAGTATTACATTCACATGAAATGACTGGCAGGATGAAGTGGTGAAACAAATTCAATTTGGGCTGAGTTTTGAAAGTCATATTCTTACTAGATGTAGCTAAAAAACAATACAAATTATGTGTTTTTATGATGATAATTTTTTTAATTTCTTTTACTTCTCAGTTGATTATAGGCACAGTGCGAGCAATGCAACTGCACTAATGATTGCTTCAGCGAGAGGCTTCCTGAGTCATGTAGAACAATTGCTCAGTATGGGAGCAAGTATCCACTGCAAATCATCCAATGGCTGGTAAAAATTCACAAAGAAACTGAAAGATAGGCTTACTTGTGAAGATATAGACGAGACATTTCTGTAGCGTCCAAATGAGTTTGCTAACTTGTCAGACTCCTATAATAACTGACAGGTTTTGCAAGTGTAAACCATTTCTAACTTGTCTGTCCCATTGTTTTAAGTTCTAAATGGAACTCTTCATTATACAGTCTCTAATATGGGATGTACACTCCTAGCTTCTCTGAGTCTGGTTTTACACACTGATTAGAATTAAAAGGAGAGTCTTTCTCAGGTGATTGAATTAGACCGAAAACGCTCAGGTATTCTTAGTTGAAGAGAACAGTTGGTATCCGACTTGAAACCAGTTTATTACAGGTGCAAAGATTTTTGCTGTGTTACATCTGCAAAGATGTGGTAAAAATATTTGCGAATAGGTAGAAATTCAGATTTCCATGGCCATGGATTGTATCTTCATATAAACTGGCACCTGTAGTAAATAATCCCAATATGGAAAGATTCCAGTATTCCAGGGGCCTGATGTTTGGTCCTGCCACTCGGAAAAAGTTAGGAAGGAATGCAGTTCAAAAGGACAACAGAGTGAACTGCATTGTGAGGAGGGCAACTTCTGTAAGACATCAAGAAGCCCAATGTTTTGCAACATTTTGGAGAGAGATGCTTTGGGTATGACTTGCCATGCCAATTTCAAGGAGCTAGTAAAGGCTACTGCAATAGGTGTGGCTTATCTCTGCCTGTCTTGCATGGTTTCTGAAGGAAAGACACATTCTTCCTCTTTTCCTTCTGTATGTTTACATGTACTTCTGTGTAAAACTGGGATTCTTTCATGATGAAGAATTGCAGGTATCTAAAAAATACAGCTCTTAAGCCTGTTTGCAGGCTCTCAAATAGGAAGCTGCAGATCCATCAATAACAGCAGTAACTATGCAATAATTCAGACATTGGTAGAAAAGTTCAGTAGTGTTCTCCTCGTCTGCCATGCTACTCATGTCTATCTTTTGAAATGAGCAATTAATACCAATTTTTATGCAACTCTTTCAGGACAGCTTTGGACTGGGCTAAGCGCTTTGGACAGACAGAGATTGTTGACCTGTTGGAGTCCTACAGGTACACTATAACTACTGTGCCGAAATAGTTGTGTCACATGGTGAAGGAAACTTGATGTTTTAATCAGCAGTTTTTTGCTTTTTTTCTGCTTTAAAAGTGGGCATAAATAGCAAGATGTATTTGAGGAGTAGTTTCAAAACAATGATTTTTCAAAAATTCTTTTTTTTGTGTGTGTTTGCACACTCCTAGGATAAATATATTTGTAGTGGTGTGGGACTTCTTTTTTGTGTTAGCGTTAGTGTTTATCGTCTTGATACGGATGTCCTTGTCATCAGGTATCTATGCAGGATATGAATATGATAACTTCAAGATAGTAACTCAAATATCCTGATTCTAGATCATGTACCATTTTAATTCCCTATGCTTATTTTGGAAACAAATTACGACAAGTTTTTGCCATACTAAATAAATGTTATATTAATATCTACACTAGGTTGGTCAAGTATTCTTTTTTAAATTAACAGCGATCAAAGTTTAGTTAGTGTAGTACCTTCTTAACTGTTATGGTGGAAACTTTTGGAAGATACCTTTATTTTGAAAATATTTTTCCTTTAAGAAATAAATGGTGTATTTCTATTTTGAGTTCTGTCACATTTGCTTATGCTAGTGCTTCATATATGCCAGTATAATAAATTGCAAGCTAATGCAAGAAATGGAAGTGATGTGCTTTGCTGGGTTAGTACTAAAATCAATGAACAATCAGGATGTTGTGGAAATGCTTTTTCTGCTGCACTTTTAAATGAAGATTTGAGATGGGCAGTCACATTGATCTTGATCTAACTTTGAACTGAGGACCGAATACAAACCTAAAGCAAGCAACCTTGACTCTGCCCCCATGTATCTTCTCTTGTAGTGCTGCAGTGACGTGTGGAAATCTGGATGAAAGTTCCCTAGTCCAAGCAAGTGGTAGTGACCTTAGTGCAGAGGACAGAGAACTCCTGAAAGCCTATCATCACAGTTTTGATGATGAAAAAGTGGATCTGGACCTAATTATGCACTTACTGTATAGCATTTGTTGTAGTTATGGTGCTGGTGGGTATATACGCACACTACTGATAAACTGCTGTGAATTCAGCTTCTGGAGAATTACACTGTTTTTCAGTAATACTGAATAGGTGAAACTGTACCACTTGTTGTGTACGTAGCACTAACGTAGTTTTGAAGTGAGTTTTCTGTTTAACTCTGAAACCCATTCTTTTTTTTAGGAGCAATTTTAATATTTCTTCCTGGCTATGATGAAATAGTTAGCCTGAGGGACCGTATTTTTTTGGATGACAAGAGATTTGCTGATAACATTCACAGGTAAAGCCTGGTTTCTGTGGTTGTCTGGAGCTTTTACTACTTCTTTGAAAGATCCTTAATAAGCAGGTCTTTGTCTTGCATTAGATACCAAGTTTTCATGCTTCATTCAAATATGCAGACTTCGGATCAGGAGAAGGCGCTCCAAAGTCCACCTTGTGGCGTCCGCAAAATAGCAAGTATCAGGGGACTTCACAGATACTGCTGTATGGCTCTGTTCTATCTTGCTTTTACAGTTACTAAGCTGTTTTTCTGTAATTGCAGATTCTCTCAACTAAGATTGCAGAAAGCAGCATAACGGTCAACGATATTGTATTTGTCATTGACTCAGGAAAAATGAGAGAGGTATGATTGGCTTCAACTTTCTTTGGAACTTCCTAGTGTTATTTTAAAATCTGTAATACGTACATTTTGAAGAACTATTTATTTATACTAGAAGGAGAACTTCATGAGGTTCCTCACCACCCAGTTCTCTAGCCTGTCCAGGTCTTGCTGAATGGGCACATAGCCGCTCCTCCCAGTTTTGTATCCTTAGGAAACTTGCTGAGGGTCGGTCTGCTCTGTCCCTTCATCCAGATGATTGATGCACCCACTATTGACCCCTTTCTGGGAACACCACTAGCAACAGGCCTCCAAGTGACTTGGTACCAGTGATCACAAATCTCTGAGCACTGTCACTCAACCAGTTCTCAATCCATTTCACATCGTTTCTCCTGTGTTTAATGCCCATTTTCTAATTACTTGTTGAAGAAAAGTGAACATAATTGTGCAGTTTAAGACCTAGTATATGGCTTAGAAAAGAAAAATTCATAGCAGATATGCACACCAACCTACTGAAGTTCTCGTGGGAGTGCAACTGTTTTGTAATTTTGCTTCAAATGTAGGAAAATCGGGACATAAATTCCAAGCGAGACAGAAAGGAAAGCTTTATTTATTGTAATAATACCTTTTTGTTTTGGTTCATGATACTACAAAATGCCATCCGTGTCTTTTATTGTCTGAAAATTGCCTATTGACTAGAAATCTTTAATTTTGAAAACTATACAGCGTGAAGATACTGCAAAGGAAGTAAGAGAAATTCATTTGAAACGAAGTACTTGAGAACGTACTGTTGTGCCAGAAGCTGCTGGTGCTTGTTATTAGTTTTATTTTAGAGGACTTCTCTTTCTGATCTAAATCATTAGCAATTTTTCTGTCATTTACCCTATTCAGTCTTGTTTTCACGTTCCTTACTTGGATTTTATAGAAGTCATTTGATGCACTGAGTTGTGCTACAATGCTAAAAATGGTGTGGATTTCAAAAGCCAGTGCTATCCAGAGAAAAGGCAGGTAAGGAATCCTTAAGAGTGAATTTTATTTGGCAGGTATCCACTGTCCTGTCTATTAAGGGTAATGTACAGAATGTACTAGCAGCTGTACTGGGTGATGTTACTAGCCTAGTCCAGTACTGTGTTGTACAATGGCAGTGCTAATTATCTGCAGAAGAGTAAGAGTCAGCATGCATTTGCTAGAAGTCATTTGCCAAGTTGTAGGAAGAGTGACACTGCGGAATTTCCCAAAACTTACATTATTTAGGTCTAGGTTGTTTTTTTTTCTGGTGAACATTTTACGCTCTTCCTCCAGTGGAGCGACAGAAGCCACAGTGTCAACTAATGTCTTTCACAGCTTCTCTGTGGGCAAAGGACTGCCTGTTGCTAGTTTTTAATGTATATCCCTTCATCTCTACATTAGAAGAGTGATTACTATTACCTTCTTCAAACTGTTCATTATTTCAGAGGCCTTTGTCATATTCTTGCCAATACTGGCTCAGAGCTAAGATATGTGGCAACAAATGCCTGTGTTCAGATATTGGCATTTGTGTGTCCTTGTAACCATTTGCTCTCTCTCTCCCCTCACAACTTGGTCTTCATTCTACATTTTACTGCCAAAATAATTGGCAGTTCTTTGTGGGATGTGGAGAGGAAGAAATTAAGTTGGCAATTCTATTCCTTACAGGAAAAGACATGAGATTTGGATTGATCTTAGATTAGCAAAACCCCCCCATTTCTTCATTTGTAGATAGGATTTGTTTTTGTTTCTCTGGATCTTTCAGTGTTGGAGTAGAGTTATAATAATAAATTTCCATACTGCCAAGAGGCATACATGTATGGGAAACCTCTTGCCTCCTGTGGGACTTGCTTAATGGCAAAATTATCTAAGATCTGCTTCTACGTTTTATTTCTAAGTTTGTTTGTGTGTGTTTGCTGTTTTGGCGATTGGTTTTTGTAGTTATTAGAAGTTATTATAAGTTTGTCTTTGTTTGGTTTATTGAAGAAATGCTAATTTTCAACAGCTTCCCATATTGTTTTTTCAAGGGCTGGGCGCTATCAGCCTGGAGTATGTTTTCATCTCTTCAGCAGGCTACGATTTCAGAAGATGCTGGAATTTCAGACTCCTGAACTTCTAAGAACGCCACTTCAGGTGCATGTTTAGTTTGAAGTAATAACTTCCAAAAAAAATATTACTATTATCAAACCATACATTATGGGTGCAAGTTGGAGCAATGGGTGCAAGTTGGAGCACAGGAGGTTTAGGGTCAACACAAGAAAGAACTTTTTCTCAGTGAGGGTGCCAGAG
>WYEA01006448.1:0-20322 GCA_033558465.1 Alcedo atthis | reverse complement strand
CTTGGTCTAGATGATCCTGCTCAGGCAGGGGGGTTGGACTAGATGATCTTCTGGGTCCCTTCCAACCCCTAATATCTTTGATTCTGTGATACTGGAGGCTTAGGGCATCAGGCACCAAATGGTACATTTTACCTTGTTATCATTACAACAGGTGTTTGCAACGATGCACTTGTACTGCCCTTAGTCATGGCATTTGTACGGGACTGGTAACTGGTAAATTTTCTGGGTTATGAAATAAAAGACTGTGACCTGGTAAGGCTAGTTTTTGCAACTGAAAACAGTGGATAATGAAGATGGTTGTAAAACTTTTTTTTTTTTTTAACAATTTATACATTCTAGAAGAAAAACAGCAAAACACTCTTACTGTGTGGTGTTCTGCTCAAGAAAATATGAACAAACTCGAATCTCAGAGACAAAGATGCATCCAAAGTGCAAATGAAGAGTATAATCTGTTGGATGATTGTGGTGACACAAATCAACTGGTAAGCCTTTCCATTTGCTGGAAAAGGTGTTTATCCTTGTTATATTATCACTACCTATTTTAAAACTTTTCTAAGGAGATCCCTTCTGCAGAGTTTCTAGAAAGATATTAGCATATTTTAAAACATTGGGTTTTTATTACTATGAATGCTCTAGCTAAAGTGTGATTTTTCACTTATGGTTGTACATTACTTCTGTTTAGCTCAAATAGTGCCTTTTTTTAAAGTACTCGCATATGATGGAATTAAATGCTTTCACTGATAGCTGAATGCTGTATTTCTGCTTCTTACTTTGAAAACTAACTGTTCAAATTCTTCATGTCTAATATATGAGGGTAGAGACAACTCTTTGAAGAGATTATTCTTTCATTACTGTTTTTTCTCTTCAGACTGAAAAAGATGCAAGTTGCCTTGAACCATGGCTAATGAAAGAGATGGATTCTTGTCTTTCTGACATCTGGTTGCATAAAGATATGGATTCCTTTGCTCAGGTGTTCCATCTCATTTTAACAGAAAATGTCAGTGGTAAGCCTCTCATTACATAAGAAAAAAACCCCACAAAATTACATGGATTTCTATGCCTACTTTATCTCCAATGTCAAATGTTTTTACCTTTGAGTTGTGATGCCTCTTGGAAAAATGAATAGGATTGGCAAAATTAATGAATTCTGTAGTTACTATTGTTGTGCTGGTTTTGGAAGTATTGCCAAATGTACCCCATTTGGTGCCAGTTACATTTCTGATAGAGTATTAAATTCACATGAAATGACTGGTGGGGTGAAGTGGCGAAACAAATTCTATTTGGGCTGAGTTTTGAAAGTCATATTCTTATTAGATGTAGATAAACAACAAAAATTATGTATTTTTATGATGATTATTTTAATTTTTTATTTTATATTACTTCTCAGTTGATTATAGGCACAGTGCGACCAGTGCAACTGTCCTAATGATTGCTTCAGGGAGAGGCTTCCTGAGTCATGTAGAACAGTTGCTCAGTATGGGAGCAAGTATCCACTGCAAATCATCCAACGGCTGGTAAAAATTAACAAATAAACTGAAAGATAGACTTACTTGTCAATATATAAATGAGAAATTTCTGTAGCATCCAAACTAGTTTGCTAACCTGTCAGACTCCTGTAAGAACTGACAGTTATTGCCAGTGTAAACCATTTCTAACTTGTCTATCATATTGTTTTAAGTTTTAAGCCTGATGTTTGGTACTACCACTTGGATAAAGTTGGGAAAGAATGTAGCTCAAAAGGAAAACAGAGTGAACTGCATTGTGAGGAGGGCATCTTCTGTAAGACATCAATAAGCCCAATGTTTTCCAACATTTTGGAGAAAGATGCTTTGGGTGTGACTTCCCATGACAATTTAAAAGAGCTAGTAAAGGGTACTGCAATAGATGTGGCTTATCTCTGCTTGTCTTGCATGGTTTCTGAAGGAAAGACACATTCTTCCTCTTTTCCTTCTCTGTGTTTACATGTACTTCTGTGAAAAACAGGGATTCATTCATTATAAATAATTGAAGTTACCTAAAAAATACAGCTCTTACACCTGTTTGCAGGCTCTCAAATGGGAAGCTGCAGAACCATCAATAGCAATGACTATGCAATAATTCAGACATTGATAGGAAAGTTCAGTACTGTTCTCCTCATCTGCCATGCTACTCATGTGTATCTTTTGAAGTGAGCAATGAATACCAATTTTTATGCAACTCTTTCAGGACAGCTTTGGACTGGGCTAAGCGCTTTGGGCAGACAGAGGTTGCTGACCTGTTGGAGTCCTACAGGTACACTATAACTACTGTGCCAAAAAAGTTGTGTCACATGGTGAAGGAAACTTGATGTTTTAATCAGAACAGTTGTTAGCTTTTTTTCTGCTTTAAAATTGGGCATAAATAGCAAGGTCTGTTTGAGTAATAGTATCAAGACAATTATTTTTTTAAAATTCATTTTGTATTCAGCATCATAGTGATTGTTTGCACAGTCCTAGGATAAATATAGTTGTGGTGTGGGACTTCTTTTTTGTGTTAGCGTTAGTGTTTATCATATGATAACTTCAAGATAAATATAGTAACTCAAATATCCCGATTCTCTATCATGTACCATTTTAATTTCTGATGCTTATTTTGGAAACAAATTGATATTTTTTTGTCTGTGCATTGTTGATACATGTTGCCATATAAATAAATTTTATATTAATATCTACACGTTGCCATATAAATAAATTTTATATTATCTACACGTTGCCATATGAATAAATTTTATATTAATATCTACACTAGGTTGGTCAAGAATTATTTTTTTAAATTAACGAACAGTGATCAAAGTTTAGTTAGTGTAGTACCTTCTTAACAGTTATGGTGGGGAAGCTTTTGGAATATATATTTCTTTTTTAAAATATTTTTCCTTTAATAAATAAATGGTGTATTTATATTTTGAGTTCTGTCACATTTGCTTATGATAGTGCTTCAATGAAGTATAATAAAGTCCAAGCTAATGCAAAAAAATGGAAGTTGTGTGCTTTGCTGGGTTAATACTAAAATTGATGAACAGTAATGGTGTTGTGGAAATGCTTTTTCTGCTGCACTTTAAAATTAAGATTTGAGATTAGCAGTCACATTGACCTTGATCTCAATTTGAATTGATGACCAAATACAAACCTGAAGCAAGCAACCTTGACTCTGGCCCTGTGTATCTTCTATTTCAGTGCTGCAGTGGAGTGTGGAAATCTGGATGAAAGTTCCCTAGTCCAAGCAAGTGGTAGTGACCTTAATGCAGAGGACAGAGAACTCCTGAAAGCCTATCATCACAGTTTTGATGATGAAAAAGTGGATCTGGACCTAATTATGCACTTGCTTTATAGCATTTGTTGTAGTTATGGTGCTGGTAGGTATATACACACACTGATAATAAACTGTTGTGAATTCAGTGTCTGGTGAATTACACTCTTTTTCAGTAATACTGAATAGGTGAAACTGTCCAAGTTGTTGTGCATGTAGTACTAACATAGTTTTTAAGTGAGTTTTCTGTTTAACTCTGCCAACCCATTCCATTTTTAGGAGCAATTTTAATCTTTCTTCCTGGCTATGATGAAATAGTTAGCCTGAGGGACCGTATTTTTTTTGATGACAAGAGATTTGCTGATAATATTCACAGGTAAAGCCTGGTTTCTGTGGTTGTCTTGAGTTTTTCCTGCTTCTTTTAAAGATCCTTAATAAGGAGTTCTTTGTCTTGCATTAGATACCAAGTTTTCACGCTTCATTCAAATATGCAGACTTCGGATCAGAAGAAGGTGCTCCAAAGTCCACCTCGTGGCGTCCGCAAAATAGCAAGTATCAGGGCACTTGATCAGATACTGCTGTATGGCTCTGTTCTAGCTTTGCTTTTACAGTTACTAAGCTGTTTTTATTTAATTGCAGATTCTTTCAACTAATATTGCAGAAACCAGCATAACAGTCAATGATGTTGTATTTGTTATTGATTCAGGCAAAATGAAAGAGGTATGATTGGCTTAAACTTTCTTTGAAACTTCCTAGTGTTATTTTAAAATCTGTAATACATAAATTTTGAATAACTTTTTTTTTATACTAGAATGAGAGCTAGCGCTTGTCAAGCAACAAAACTCACTGAGAAGTTTTGACATGCACTTGTTTGATAACAAATACCATAATTAGATAGCTGCTTAAAACGACCATAAAAGATATTGCAGATTGATTTATCTGTATACTTGAAAAAAAAAATTAAACAAGTACAGCAGCTTAGACTCCTGTCTTCCTGAGACTTAGAGAACACTGGGAGTTCCCTTTCTTCTAGCATTGCATCTAGCCCAAGTGTAATCCATTTTCATGATTCACAGAATCACAGAATGGTAAAGGTTGGAAAAGACCTCTGGAGGTCATGTCCTCCCAACACTAATTCCAAGGCAGGTTCACCTAGAGCAGGTTGCATAATAACATGTTCAACTGCTTTCTGAACCTCTTCAGAGAAGGAGACTCTGCAGCACTTCTGGGCAGACAGTTCTAGTGCTCTGTAACCCTCACAGTAAGGCAGGTTTTTCTCATGTTCAGATGGAACTTTGTGTGTTCCAGTTTTTAGCCATTGCCTCTTGTCCTTTTGCTGGGCAGCACTGCAAAGGGACTAGCTCCAGCCTCTTGATACCTGCCCTTATCTATTTATATAAGCATTGATAAGATCGCCTCTCAGTCGTCTCTTCCCCAGCTAAGCAGACCCAGCTGTATCCACCATTCCTCATAAGAGAGATGCTTCTGTCCCCTGGTGATCTTTATAGCTTCTACTGCATTCTCTGCAGTAGTTGCTTGTCTCTCTTGAACTGAGATGCTCAGAGCTGGATACAGCTGTATTTGAGAAGTGGCCTTACAAGGGCAGAGTAGAGGGTCTGGAGAACCTCCTTGGCCTGCTGGTTGCACTCCTTTGAATGCAGCCCAGGATACCCTTGTCCACAAGGGCATGCTGCTGGCTCATGTACTTGTCCACCAGGACTCCCAAGATCCTTCTCTTCAGAGCTGCTTTCAGCAAGTCAGCCCCTAACCTGTATTGGCTTGTGGTGTTATTCCACCCTGGGTGCAGGACTCTACACTTGCCCTTGTTGAACTTCATGAGGTTCCTCACCATCCAGCTCTCCAGCCTGCCCAGGTCTTGCTGAATGGGCGCACAGCCGCCCTTCCCAGTTCTGTATCCTCAGGAAACTTGCCGAGGGTTGGTGTGCTCTGTCCCTTCATCCAGATCATTGATGCACCCACTATTGACCCCTTTCTGGGAACACCACTAGCAACAGGCCTCCAAGTGACTCGGTACCAGTGATCACAAATCTCTGAGCTCTGTCACTCAACCGGTTCTCAATCCAGTTCACGTTGTTTTTCATGTGTTGAATGCCCATTTTCTAATTACTTGTTGAAGAAAAGTGAACATAATCGTGCAGCTTAAGACCTAGTATATGGCTTAGAAAATACAATTTCATAGCAGATATGAACACCAACTTTCTGAAGTTCTTGTGGGAGTGCAACTGTTTTGTAATTTTGCTTCAAATATAGGAAAATCAGAACATAAGTTCCAAGTGAGACAGAAAGGAAAGCTTTATTCATTGTAATAATACATTTTTGTTTTGCTTCATGATACTACAAAATGCCATCCGTGTCTTTTATTGTCTGAAAATTACTTATTGACTAGAAATCTTTAATTTTGAAAACTTTTGAAAAGCGTGAAGATACTGCAAAGGAAGTAACAGAAATTAATTTGAAACTAAGTACTTTAGAACGTACTGTTGTGCCAGAAGCTGCTGGTGCTTGTTATTAGATTTATTTTAGAGGACTTCTATTTATGATCTAAATCATTAGCAATTTTTACTTCATTTACCCTATTCAATCTTGTTTTCACGTTCCTTACTTTGATTTTATAGAAGTCATTTGATGCACTGAGTTGTGTTACAATGCTAAAAATGGTGTGGATTTCAAAAGCCAGTGCTATCCAGAGAAAAGGCAGGTAATAAATCCTTCATACTGAATTTTATTTTGCAGGTATCCACTGTCCTGTATATAAAGCATAATGTGCAGAATGTACTAGCAGCTCTACTGGGTGATGTTACTAGCCTAGTCCAGTACTGTGTTGTATAATGGCCAGTGCTAATTATCTGCAGAAGAGAAAGAGTCAGCATGCATTGCCTAGAAGTCATTTGCCACATTGTAGGAAGAGTGACCCTGAGGAATTTTCCAAAACTTACATTAGGTCTAGGTTGTTTTTTTCTTGTGAACATGTTTTTCGCTCTTCTTCCTGTGTAGCAACAGAAGCCACAGTGTCAAATAAAGGACTGCCTGTTGCTAGTTTTTAATTTATATCCCTTAATATCTACATTAGAAGAGTGATTACTATTACCTTCTTCAATCTGTTCATGACTTAAGAGGCCTTTGTCATATTCTTCCCAGCACTGGCTCAGAGCTAAGAGGATATGTGGCAAAAAATGCCTGTGTTCAGATATTGGCATTTGTGTGTCCTTGTAACCATTTGCTCTCTCTCTCCCCTCACAAATTGGTCTTCATTCTACATTTTACTCCCAGAATAATTTGCAGTTCTTTGTGGGATGTGGAGAGGAAGAAATTTAGTTTGTGAATTCTATTCCTTACAGGAAAAGACATGAGATTTGGATTGATCTTAGATCAGCAAAAACCCCACATTTCTTTATTTTTAGATAGGATTTATTTTTGTTTCTCTGGATCTTTCAGTGTTGGAGTAAAGTTATAAGAATGAATTTCCATACTGACAAAAGGAATACACGTATGGGAAACCTCTTGCCTCGTGTGGGACTTGCTTAATGACAAAATTATCTAAGATCTGCTTCTACATTTTATTTCTAAGTTTGTGTGTGTGTTTGCTGTTTTGGCGGTTGGTTTTTGTAGTTATTAGAAGTTGTTGTAAGTTTGTCTTTGGTTTATTGAAGAAATGATAATTTTCAACATCTTCCCATATTGTTTTTTCAAGGGCTGGGCGCTGTCAGCCTGGAGTATGTTTTCGTCTCTTCAGCAGGCTGCGATTTCAGAATATGCTGGAATTTCAGACTCCAGAACTTCTAAGAATGCCACTTCAGGTGCATGTTCAGTTTGAAGTAATAATTAAAAAAAAAAAAATTACTATTATCAAGCTGTACCATTAACTCTATATAGGTATTTGTGCTTTTTCCCCATTTTAACGGTTTGTTGCTTTTTTTTTTTTCCTTTTAACTCACAAGGAGCTTTGTTTACACACAAAACTTCTGGCTCCAATGAATTGTCCAATTGTTGACTTTCTTATGAAAGCTCCTGATCCTCCACCAGCTATAATTGTGAGAAATGCTGTGCAAATACTTAAGGTCAGCACTGGAATACTTTAGACTGAAACTATATTTGATTCTCTGTTTGTTGTGTGGCCACTTACCTTACTGACTTTTGTTTGTACTGAGACTGTTGTTTAGCTACTTAATGCTTTGAGTGTTTCTGTGTGGTCTGTTTTCATTTTGTGTCTGGGGATCTTTTTGTCCATGTTGAGGAATAGAGTGCTAAAATATTCTCAAAACTGTGGAGAGTTGGAATTGCTTTCTTAACATTTGGGAATAAGTCTAGTTACTGTTCAGTATTCACATCCTTTTCTGCTTTATTGTAAATCGATTTATTGACTTTATCCACTTCCTCCACCCACCCCCTTTTGTTTTGTTTTCTTTTTTTTTTTAATTTTATTTTTTTATATGTAAGCAGACAATAGATGCCATGGACCCTTGGGAAGATCTCACTGAACTTGGTTATCATCTCACTGATTTCCCAGTTGAGCCACACCTTGGTAAAATGGTGCTGTGTGCTGTTGTTCTGAAGTGCCTGGATCCTGTTCTTACTATTGCTTGCACTCTTGCATATCGAGAGCCTTTTGTCTTGCCTCCACTGGCCTCTCAACATCGTGCAGCCATGCTGTGTAGGAAACGTTTTGCTGCAGGAACATCTAGTGACCATATGGCGCTTCTCAGGGCTTTCCAGGTATTATTTCATTTCCAGAAAGAGGACTGCTCACAAAAGATCTCATACCAAAGTCAGTGATGTTCCCATCAAGTCGGATGGATTTAGAGCAACGGACTGTGATTAAGTCCTCAGAGAAGAAACATTGATTTGAGCCTAGTGGTTTTCCTGTATGTTGAACTCATGAATTAATGAGGCAGTGCTTTTTGTTAGATTTTTTTTGTTTTGTTTGTATTTTCAAATGTGGTTAAAATCAGAATGTTCCAGCAAGGCGCCACTTTATATCCTGCTACATTGATAAAATAATGATTGTAACATAATGATCTTTATCATAATTTAATGTAATGATCTTGTAATACCTTAAAGATCATTATGTTAATTTAGAGAGTGGGTAAAGAGAATCATAGAATCATTTGGCTGGAAGAGACCTTTAAGATCATCATCTCCAGCCATTAACCCTACACTGCCTGTGTCCCTAAACCATGTCCCCCAGCACCACACCTATGTGGTTGTTAAACACCTCCAGGGATGGGGACTCCACCCCCTCCCTGGGCAGTCCATTCCAATGCCTAACCACCCTCTCTGGAAAGAAATTCTTCCTGATATCAGAATGTATTACTTAACCAGAAGAAAAAACAGTTATGTTTTGGTACATTAGTTTTCTTTCAGAAAGTTCTTTGCCTTTATTTTATTGACATAAATTCTAGTTAAAAAAAAAAAACAAAACAAAAACCCACACTTTTTTTTTTTAATTTTAGCTTATCAAATTACTAGGTAAATGTAAAAAAAAAAAAAATACTCTTCACAGGCATGGCAGAAGGCATGCAGTGAAGGCTGGGAAAGAGCCTTCTGTGAAGAGAACTTCATGTCTCAAGCCACAATGGAAATCATCATAGGAATGAGAACACAGTTGCTTGGCCAGCTTAGAGCATCAGGTAACTAACTTGGAAAAAATTCTGACATAGTTTTGTAGTCAAGTGTATACAAGTTGTAACAAGAATGGTGTTCACCGGTGTTACTTTCCTTCCTGAATTTGAAACGGACCAGTACACATTCACCATGGTGGGCATGGTGCAGAAGCTAGAGTGAGGAAGAACAGCTGGGGAACAGCTGATCTAACTGAAACTGCCCTGGTGGTTCCACATGCCACTGCCTTTCAGTGTATATGTGTTTCCTTGGATTTTTAAGTTGTAATCAATTATTTATGTAGGAAATCGTGTTGTAAGTAGTACTTCTAGTCTCTGTTATTATAGCACCTATGATTAGGAAGGATTTCAGTGTAATTGTTTCTTCTCGGTGATGTTAAGGTTGGCAGAAGTAAAAAATGTGTACTTTAATATTTCTTTTTATTTCAAAATTTTTTTAAAAAAGAATGTTAAATACAGGCAAATGTAACACATTTTTGCTCTCACCTTTTGTCAGGATTTGTTAGAGCCAGAGGAGGAGCAGGTATTAAAGATGTTAATGCCAACTCTGAAAATTGGGCTGTAGTTAAAGCTGCCTTAGTGGCTGGGATGTATCCCAATCTAGTACACGTAGACAGAGAAAACCTGATTTTGACTGGACCAAAGGAGAAGAAAGTGCGATTTCATCCTACCTCTGTTCTTAGTCAGCCTCAGTATAAAAAGGTAAAATTGCTTTAAATGTATAGTTCACAAAAAGGATCATTATACTATATCAAATGTCTCTTCCAAGTTGCTAGTACTTGAAAAACAGCGTGTATATTAAAGACTACATTTTTAGAATATATTTTTCTGTCAGTTAATATAAGAATTTAATTTGGTTTATTTTTCAAATATTATTTCATGAAAGCTTATTTCAGTTAGTCCTCCTTCTAGATTGAGCAAGTCAGAATGGTAAAAAAGCCCCTATTCAGGAAACTGTTTTAAAGATGTAACTATCCCTGCTCATAACAGCAGGAAGAAGTTCTACTCTGAACGTAGGGGTCTTTTAGATCCTTTTTAAAAGTATTTATTTCAGGATGGAGGGATAACCTGTGAGTCTGGTTGAATTACCATTTTTTAAATCTATGTGTATAAGTTTATATAAATATGTTTTCATTTCCACATATATAAAATAAGGAGTATGTTGAAGTTTAGGCTCTTTTATCCTCTATTTGTAATTAAAATAGTCTTCTTTTCTTCTGCACAGATTCCCCCAGCAAATGGGCAAGCTGCAGCTGTTCAGGCACTCCCTACAGACTGGATTATATATGATGAAATGACGAGAGCTCACAGGATAGCAAATATCAGATGCTGTTCTGTGGTAACACCTGTCACTGTGGCAATCTTCTGTGGACCAGCTAGATTATCAAAGAATGCTTTGCAGGAACCTTCACCTTCTCAAGGTATAGGGGGGTTTGCACTTGAAGTGGTGTATACTAGCATGTGATACAAAAGGCTTATTTTTCCAGAATATATTGTACCCATTTTGGTTAATTCTTAACATGACAGAGGAATTGTTCAAGAACAGCTTAGAGCCTCTGTAATAAATGTTTTGTGAGTCCTTAGAGATTCCTGTTAAGCTATGCTTACGTAGTTCTGAAGTCTCAGAAATTACAGTATAGTTTGTAATGAATGAAAATACAAACAAAACGTCCAATAGCAACATTAATGCTGAAAAGTAGAGTATGCATGTTTTTCATACAGACCAAATTCTTTGATACTTTGAACTAGATTATTCAAACTGAGTAATAATTTAGAAACTCTCCACATGGAGAAGTCATATTGCTTGCAGCTGAAACATGTATTTTGAAGATTTTCTACTAATGATAACTTAATGAAAATTACTATCCTAGTAACCAGAAATAATAGGAATAAAAGAAATAATAGGAAATTTCTGGTTTTATTATTTCATTGGAGTACCGTAGAATAAAAACAAAGATAATCTTTCTTGCTGCCAGTTCTTTATAAAGATTAGTTTGAATCAGAGTAAGATTTCCAGTTACTTTTTAACTGGAGGTTTTTGTTTTCTCTTGCAACTATTATCCTTAAAATAGTGTTTATGCTTATTGGGGAAAAAAAATAAAGTAGAAACCTACTTAATAGACAGAGTTATATATATTTGTTTTTTTCTCCATGGATCTTTAAATCTGCTTGTTTTCTAGGAAAGAAAGCATTGAGTAATGTGTAGTTTTATAAGCAGCTTCAGGCATAAGTTTGATACTTATTTGTGGCACCTGAGTAAGTCAGATCACATCAGTACAGATGTTTCTATAGCAGGGCCCTCATCAGGTCTAGATACTTCAGTTCTGCTAACTGAAGCAAAGACTTTACTGAGGTATATTTGCAGAAAACAAAAAAAAAAGTTTTTACAGATGTTTACATTTTGAAAATAAAATTTAGAAGGAAAATGGGTTTATTGGTGGTAATACAGTCGCATTCAGTTTCTTGAGTGTAAGCAGAAATAATACAGAAATGCTAATTTGGCACCTTTTGTATTTAATCTAGATGATAGCATATCTTACGATAACAGTGATAGTGAGATGGAGGAAGCAGCAAGTGCTGATTTGGCACTACTGAAGCTAGATGAATGGCTCCACCTTAAACTGGATTTTGAAGTAAGTATTGTGTACTTTCAATCATGTTTCTTATAGAAGGATATTTTCCATATCTTCCTAAAAAGATGCTGAAACTTTTGAACAATGAAGAATTTTCTGTAAGAATGACTCTCTTGGTCTGTCTGGATCTCTCAGATTCACAGTACAATGTATAATTTATTCTTTATTTCTTGAGATTCATAAGAAATATAACAAACAAGGGCTCAATCCCCTTTTGCCCGCTTCTTAAACTTCTTCACCATTCAAGTTGTAAGATTTCATAACTTACAACCCAGAACTCTTAATCCATGCATCTGTGAAGAAAAATAAATAGTTACCAAGCCAACAGTAAGAGTGCTCATCCTTCCTCTGCCATGGTGTGAGTATCCCTGTATCGCACTGGGAAGCAGGAAAGCCTCATCAGCCCAGATGCTGTTGGATCAATTTCAAAATCTTTTGGTGTAAACAGATGTTTTATACCTTCCAGCTTGAAAGTTCGATCTGTTGCCATAAGTGAGCAGATTGTTGAAGCTACCAGACATAAGAGAATGGCTGCAAGGGATGCACAGTGATTTTCTCCTCTTTCTGGCCACCTGTCCAGCCTCCATGGTGCTCTTGCTTTGACCTAATGGTGCTTCTCCCAGCACACATCCTGCCTTAGTATGACCTGGGTTAGCCAGAATTTGAGAGCATGACCGAATTTGGATCAAAACAGAGCATTTGAGGTTGGAGTTGCTGAAAGAGAGCTGCTGTCCCATTTTAGGAAAAGAAGAAACACACCTTTTGCAGATAGATGTCTTCAGGTCATTGATAAGCTCTGGCAGTGGTAGGAAGTTGAATAGTTTATGGGTTTTGAACACTTGGACTTAAAGAATACTGTCTCTTCTAGAGATGTTAAAAAGTGTGCTTGATTTATATATTTATTTTTAATGGAAACATTAAGATAATAGGGGACCTAGATTTCTAAATCCAGTCATTGGATTTGTGCAGAAGTCTGTGAAAGAAAAATAAGTCAGTGCTGTTTTCTCTCAGGTATGAATGAACAGTGGAATGGCATAAAGAATGAAAATACCTGTTTATTTTTGATGAGTAAAAAGTGAAGTGAAAAAGAAAATACCCTGTGGGCTAACACTATAATTTTCAGTTTTGTTCATAGCTAAATGAAGCATTTTAATAATTGGAAAACTTACCATGCATCAGAGGAAACAGAAGGTAACATAACAGCTTAGTTGAAACGTGGAGTTTCTCACCCTCCCTGGCACTTAAGTCTTGCCTTTCAGTTTGGACCTTGTTTGTTTCAGAATGCCAGATGTTGCCTGATAGAAAAGATGTAGGATACCCTTAGCTCTCTGACCTAATACTTGTTAGTCTTTAATAGAATTGAAATGCATTCCAGGATGCTTGTTTGCTGGTTCAACTCAGACAGAAGTGGCATAGCTTATTTCTGCACCGTATGCGAGCTCCTTCTGAACCGTGGTCCCAAGCTGATGAAGCAACTATAAGAACAATTATAAGTGTTTTAAGTACTGAAGAACAATCTGCAGGTTTGCAGCAGCCTTCAGGAATTGGTCAGAGACCAAGAGCTACTGAAGAACTTGCTTTAGCATCTACATGGAGATCACCCAACAGTAGAAAAAGCTCAGCAGAAGCTGAATCCTCTGATGACTCCTCTATAGCTGAAAAGTAAGCTTTTGAGACCATAGAATCATAGATGTTCTGGAGGTGTTCTAGAGACTGTAGGTTTTACTTTATTTAGCTATGAAACTGTAACTTGAATTACTGCTAATAACTTATTTGGAAGAAACAATACAGATACAGATGAAAGAGCTGATATTGTCCTATGCTGCATTGTAGTTGTGATTTAATTGACAAATATTTCATATGTGTGCCTGCTCTTCGAGAGAGCAGTCAGGAATATTGTCCATGAATTGTGATCTATGGAAAGAAGTAGCAGAAAGGATTTCACCCTAGCATTCAAAAACAGTGCATGATTGGTATTTTTTAGTTACTGTTAATATGTTTTGGAACTACTGTAACGTGTAGTTGTGCAGTAGGCTGATATGCAGATATAAATTGTGCTGTGACTGCTTATGAAGCTCCTGAGACATCCTGTATTTACCTTTACTTTATAGAATTGAAATGAAATCTACACCTCCTGCACTTCACTGCCCAAAGAAATACAAAGAAAAAAACATTTTGCACTCAAAACGAATTTCAGATCAATCAGCTCGATCATCAGTGACGTCTCCAGACAGCAGCAGCCATCCTAGCCCCTGTGCTAGTCCTTCTTCTCCAATGTCTGGAAAGGTAGAGTTCTTGTAAACAAGTTACTCTTGTCTTCAAAATTAATAGTTTCAGAATTAAATTTGTTGGTTAAATCTTTCTGCAACTATCAAGTATTGTAATGATAAATTGAAAACCTAAGTTAGATTTGTGTTTTTAACAGCTGCATAAAACTTGTTTCTGGAATTTAAAATCTAGTCTAAATTTCCTTGTTGCATTAGTTCTATACCATAAACATGTTACTCTGTGCACACTGGTAAGGCTATCCAAAATAGAAAAAAATATATTTTTTTAACTTGATATAATAACCAGGGGAGTTATATGAACTTTTTTTTTCTAAATTAATGTCTAGTACATGCACAGCTGAATTATTTGGATGTTGCTTTTTTCCTGTTTCTTTAATAGCATACATCTATAGTGTTTCTTTAAGTTTTATCTGCCTTATTAGGACTGTGTGCTTTTTATAACAGTTATTACAACAAGTGCACATTTTTAATGATGTTATTGGTATAAGTCTCCCAAGGTACTGAAATAGAAAACTGCAGTAATATTAAACAGAGAGGAAAACCTATTGTTCTTCTAGGCACAGTCTAATTGCAGGATTTAATAATTCCTGTTAATTCTTTCCTTTTTTAAATTTAGCCAATAAAAAGTGAGAAAATTTAGGATTTTTAAAGGTAGAAATGTGAGTAGTGTGTTTCAGCCTCATGTCTGGAATGATTAATTTTGTCTCACGTGAAGATGTGTCAGACTTCACAGAACTCTTAAGTGCTTAGCTGTTCTGCTCTAGTTTTTTGGCATCCCTCACGAATGACTTACTGCTTTGGACAGTATGTAAAATAGATATGAAATATATTATAAAACAAATGCAGACAGTGCCAACTGATAGATGCTGTGTTTCTTGTCGAATCTTTGGAAGGAGACTAGGAGTGCAGTCAAAGGTTATCTGCCTTCATGCGTGTAAAGCTTTACAACTGAAGCCTGCTTTATTTGTTTGTAGTTAATTTAATGTAATTTTTCCAGGGTTCTAAATCTCCTTCACCAAGACTCAATATGCCAGTTCGATACTTCATAATGAAAAGTAGCAACTTGAAAAACATTGATATTTCTCAACAGAAGGGTGTGTGGTCTACTACACCAAGCAATGAACGAAAACTAAATAGAGCCTTTTGGGAAAGCAGCATGGTTTACTTAGTATTTTCTGTTCAAGGGTCTGGACACTTCCAGGTGAGTCCTTAGTTAATACTAAATATTGGTTGATGGTATAGGAAAGCAGCGCAAATGACTGTGTAGTATGGAGTCTATTTTGCTTATGATTTCTGACCGAAAAAGTAGAATAGTAAGTAAATTTGTCTGGTTGCTGAGGAAAGAGTACTTCATTATTCTCTGAAAGATGCCCTTTCAGTTAACTGAATTTGTCACTCAAAGGCTAAGACTGAATTACCTCCAAACTTCTCTAGTTAGAATAATGTTTATACCCTACATGAATCCTCTGAAACAACAAAACAAACATAGAAATCCAAACAAGGCAGGAGATGGCTACTCAATTCTCTGAATGTCAAAATAAATATTTTAAATCAACAAGCAGTTAAAATAAACTCTCAGCTTTCTAAAGCTAGGAAACTCATACATACATACAACTTAAGCACAAATTTTAAGAAAATCTCTCTCGTCTGAACTGTAGTTTCTAAAAGTTAGGAAACTGGAAAGCCATGTTCATAATTCTTTCAGAGTTGCATCTTGACTTGAGGTTTAGCAAAGTATTTGTCAGCAATTTTTTGACAAATATATAGTCAATTTGAAGGCAAAGACTTGACCTGGTAGTGCGAAATTTCAGGTTAGTTTTGTTGCAGAGCAGGCTAAACTTAACTGTTGCAGGCAAAGAAAATTCAACTTCTGTATGTATAAGCGATTTGTAAAAGTCAGCTGAACTAGATGTTGATGTTGCCTTGCCCTTCCAGTTCTGTCAATATACTGGATATTAATGCGAATATGAGATTAGCATTCCTATTAATGGTCTCTTCTACCAAGTGTGTCTTTAAATTATTTTTCCTCTGTCCCTTTTTATTCATTTTCATTCATGTCTGGCTTGTGCCATCTAGGAATGCAGGGCCTAAAGCAGTTAATGTGTGTTGGTCACTTACATAGTACATTGCATAACTTGGACTTAAGTCATAACTGGCATAAATGTGCCTGAATAGTTGATAAGTAGGTTGTGTGATGGGTTTTTGTTGGTTTTGGTTTGGTTTGTTTTTTGGTTTGTGTGCTTGTGTGTGTTCTGTTTGGTATGTTGTCAAGTAGAGGTGTCCTTAAATAAGTAGTCTTGGATATGGTGTTTGGGTTTTGTTGGGTTTTTTTGTGTGCATATGGTTTTTTGGTTTATTTTGTTTTCTTGTTTGTTCTTGTGTTTGTTTGTTTTTTTGTTTTGTTTTGGGATTTTTTTGTATGCTTTGTTTTTGTGGTGGCTTGTTTGTTGTTTGTTTGGTTTTTTTTTTGTCGTTGATTGGTTGGGTTTTTTTTAATACTTGCTTTGTTGAAATTCTTCTCATTTTGTTAAGAAGGAAATAAAAGCAACTTTGACTTATTCCCTTGAAGAACAGATACACTCTTAATTCTGTGTGAAAGTTTATAACATAGAGGCAACATGGAAAGGAAGGAATGAATATCTGAAGCCTACAACTAACAAGGAATAGAACATCCATCTTGATTCTTCATGCTTCAGATTTTTTTATACCACCTCTTCAACCTCCATTAAAATGGTTTAAAAAACCTTTTTACGGTAATTGTGAGAGATTGAGAGAGGGTGTAAGAATCACTTCAAAACTAATTTGAAAGATTTGTATTAAGTCTAGTAATTTCTTTAATTCCAACGTAAGATACACTGTAATTATATCTTTTGTATTTCAACTTTTGCTTCAGGGTTTTGCTAGAATGGATTCAGAGATAGGGTGTGAGAAAAGTCAAGACTGGGGATCTGCTGGTTTTGGAGGTGTATTTAAGGTGGAGTGGGTTCGAAAAGAAAGCATTCCTTTCCAGTTTGCACACCATTTACACAACCCTTGGAATGACAATAAGAAAGTACAAGTAAGCAGAGATGGCCAGGTAATGTTCTTCTCTTCTAAAGTCATCTTTACTTGGTAGACCTGTATGTTGTTTATTAGCTTGTTTAGACTTGACATTCATTTCTCCCATCGTCATATTTCTGTTAATCTGAATCACAGTTAATTGATGCACATGGTATATTCTGCTGATGCCTTACTGTTGAAGTAAAGAAAGTGTTTAGATAAAGTAAAAGCAGTTTCTTGTTTAACATGCATTAAAAAAAAAAAAGCAAAACAAAGAGCCAATCAACCAAAGCAAGACATCAAACCAAAATACTGAAGCTGGATGCTTCCAAAGATAAAAGTTTTTTTTAATTTTTAATTTGGAGGCTTGTTCCCTGTTAGGTTCAGGTTTTTTCCCTGAGATTGTGACCAAAATAACTGTCCATAAATATACCTGAGTTCCCTGTAAAGACTGAGAAGAATCTTGAATCACAGAATCATAGAATGTTTAGGGCTGGAAGGGACCTCCAAAGGTCATCTATTCCAGCCCTGAGATTTGAGGCTCAGTCTTTGAGATTGAATAAAGCTTAGGACAGTTCTTCATTCTGTTGAAGCTCAATGCAGTTCCAAAAAGCTGGAAGAGAATTGGTACAAGAGTTCTCTGTGGCAGGTTTTGCATTTTCCTCAGTGACCTCTCAAGAATGTCTCCTTGATACAGGATACTAGAGCTAAACTTTTTCTGTCATCTTCTCACCATTTCCCCAAAACCTCTTCAGTTGTAAGAAAGAAGAAAGGAACATGATAGCATTAACAGTACTTGTGTTCAAAGTGTCTCTTAAGGCCTAAATAATCTTAAAACAAATGGATTTATATTAATATCTGTGATTCTACCAAGAACCACTGTATTACTTGTAACATGCCTTTCCAGATTCTTCACCACAACTGACACAATTAAACTTACAAGAAGTAAAAGATCTGGAGGAAAATGTTCTTTAGTTAATACATAAGTGAACTGTGTAAGGTATGAAGTATGTGGTAGATCTATTTTTGTATATAGTGGTGTTATGTTTGCTCAGATAATTTACTGTGAAGAAAAACAAAACAAAACTGAGCTGTAGGACAGTTGCTTATGAAAGTTTTAATCTCCTCTTAAGCCCTAGTGTAAAAAATACCTTCCTGTACAGGGAGTTGTAATGTATGTCTCAATAGCAAAAGGAATGAGCTCATGCAAAAAGACTGAAAGCAATGGCCAGTAACTGCATTTAACAGTTTCGTTATAAATACTTTCTGTGTTAAGTAGTAGCAGTGCAAATAAATTATCTTAATTTTCTGCCCTTTTTTTTTTTTTCTAATTTTCCGATCATTTCTAGGAGCTGGAACCACAAGTTGGAGAGCAGTTGCTACGGCTTTGGGACCATGCTCCTTTGGCAGGAAAAATCTCAACACATTGAGCATGTCAAGTAAAGTGATAGAGGTATTTAACTTGTGCTTTACTTACTGGTTTTTATGATACAGGAAAAGCTATCTATATAAAATATATCATTACAGTACTGTCTTTGTAGCTTATGGAGGAACAGGTATACTTAGTGCTAAATAATCACTTCTTTTTGATTTTTCTTTTTTTTTTTAGCTTTGGATGTTGAAAAAGCCTTAACCACTAGAACCAGCAATGTGCCTACAATATAAAGACACGGAAGAAGGTGTCACAACAAGCTCTTGAAGTTTTTCGTCATGCTATGTAGTTAGCAGTGGAAAAATGTTGAGGAATTTTGTTGGTTGTAGTATTTCCTTGTGTTAACAACTGTCCTAACGTTATTCACCAGCCTGTTTTTGAATTATGTTTTTACAGTAGTATGCAGTTAGTACTTAAGAACTTGGTTGAGTTCAAAACTAAGTTTAAAACAATGGAGCACATTATGGGTATAAAATAGGAAAGCAGACAGTTTTAATATACAGTTTACATGTAAAGCTTTCTCAACATAGTAAAAAATATAAGAGAAACCAGTGTAATATTTATTAATCAATCTTGCAAGAAGGCTGTGGTTCTGTCTGCAATCCAAGTCAATGTGGGAATTCAGACAGATATTGCTCAAAAGGATGTGGGGGTGCAGATGGCAGGCTGCAGAGAGTGCCATAGCCTATTGCTGGTCTCAGAGGGTAACTCCCATTGCTGTGTTCAGTGTGAGCAGGTAGATTATCTGCTCAGCTAAGCAGCCCAGCTTGAAGATGAGGTTTTGAGGCTTCAAGCTGAAGTGGAAAGACACAGAAGTATTAGGGAGTGTGAAATTGAGATAGACTGCTGGAGCCATTCTCTGATCTCGTTCAGCAGACAAGTAATACCCAGAATCAAGAGGCCCCTGTATCTTGCCTCACTCAGACAAATAATAGAACCCCAAGTAAAGGGGGTGAGTGGAGGCAAGTTCATGGGCATGGTAGAAGGAGAGCACCCCCCTTGCCTGCTTCTACTCCTCAGGTGCCTCTGAAAAATAGATATGAGGCCCTTCTGGAAGACATTCAGTCTTCTTATAACCAGTTGGAGGGTGGGGGAGTGTTGGAGGGGGAGGCTTGGAGGCATGACCTACCTTGCGGGGGCAGGCGGGTTCTTCTTCCACACCCCTGCCCTCATCATTGCCCTCACTCAAGGAGTATGGACTCTGGAATTTGATGTCCCTTCTAATGAAGACCTGTCTGGCAACTTGCCCAGAGCTTGTCCCTCTGCACCACAACTTAGGACTTCCTCAACAAGGAAGAAAAGGAGGGTTCTTGTAGTGGGCGACTCTCTATTGAAGGAAATGGAGGGCACAATTTGCAGACCCGGCCCAGCACACAGAGAGGTCTGCTGCCTCCCTTGGGCTCAGATTAATGATATTAAAAAGAAGCTGAGTGAGCTGTTGCACCCCTCTGATTATTTTCCTTTTGTAGTTTTTCAGGTGGGTTATGATGAGATTTCTGAGAGTAGCCTAACTACCATCAGAAAAGATTTCAAGGAGTTAGGGAGATTAGTAGAAGGTTCAGGAGCACAGGTAGCTTTATCATCAGTCCCTCAAATAGAGGTGAAAAACACAGACAAGGGGTGGAAAATACATGACATAAACACAAGGCTGAGAGACTGGTGTTGCCGCTGGAATTTTGGGTTTTTTGAGCATGGGGAGGTTTATAGGACACTTAGTCTGCTGGCATCAGACAGAGTAGATCGCTCTCAAAGGGGAAGAAGGATTCTGTCATATAAATTGGCTTGACTCATTGATAGAGCTTTAAACTAGGTATGAGGGGGAAGGGGGGAAATGCCTGTCATTTGGAGAGTGGGCTAGAGACTGTTGAGAGGTGTTGTGCCATCCCTGTTCCTACCTCAGGGTTGGTACCAGTCAGGAGGTTCTCCAGCATTGCAAACTCACTCAAATGTCTGTACACAAATGCACGCAGCATGGGGAACAAACAGGATGAACTAGAGATCTGTGTGCGATCTCAGGACCATGATCT
>WYEA01006447.1:7159-27705 GCA_033558465.1 Alcedo atthis | reverse complement strand
ACTTGGGTGGGGGTGTCGCGGCAAAATTGTCGCGGTGAGGCAGGAAGCCCCCCTCCCAGACCGCAAGGGAGGCCACCCCCCCCCTGCTTCTCCCCCCCCCCCCCCCCCCCCCGTCTTCCTCACCTTAGTTTCCTTCACTGCTTCTGTCTCTACTCACCCTGGGTTTAGATACTGATTTTTTTTTAACAGCGTTGTGGTTATCTTGCTGCCCAAAACCACGTGGAAATGAAGCTCTTGTTCTTCCTGTGAGAGAGGGGTGACCAGAGCTGCACTCCACCCTCTGACATCCCTTAGGTGGTAATGATCAAGGTACAGTATCTTAATTGCTTGCTTGATTAGTGCAGGGAGAGTGCACTTGCCCTCATCCTGGGCAAAACACACTTTTCATTTAAGCAGTGACCAGATGCTTGTCCATCTGCTCAGAGGAAGGGGCTGTCATTTTGCATACCCATGCCTGGTGTGACTCAGGTAGTGGAGCTGCTAATCCCACAGGGCTAATCCTGCTGCAGCTTGGTGGCAGAGTGAGGAAGGAAGGGACAGCACAGATGAAAATGGAAAGTAGATTTGCTTCTGCTTCTCCAGAACATGCATTCCTCCTTAGGTCATCCAGCATTTTGGTATCTGATGTCTTTCTGTGTTTGTATTCCCTTGGCACAATCTTATGGGTAAGAACTGAATTGAAACCAAAAAGTCTATTTCACACAGGGCAAAATAAAAAGGAATTTATTAGAATTGATTAGCTGGGGATCAAATGTGTGAGGAGGAACATAACTTAGTTGCATTATGACTGCTTATTAATCTGTGTAGGTAAAAAGATTCTAAATCTAGGGCTTCACAAATACACAGATTTAATGCCAACGTACACTTGTGTGTGGACTCGAATTTGTATTTCCCAGACTGAAGTGAATGGTTCTGTGCACAGCATCAAACCACAGCAGCAGTGCCTGAGGGCATACATGGGGATATGAATTCTGATAGAGTTGCCTTTTTTTGGTCCTCTGTTTCTGTGCTTAAGCAATTGGAAAGACACATATAATAATAATTAATAATAATAATAATGTTATGTCAAAGCAAATACCCTGCAGCAGTGTCACTGGGAAAAATAGAGCAAGTAAATGACAGTCTTGTCCTTGCTTGGCTGAAGCAAAGATGCTGTCCTTAAGTTACAGCTAAAGCAAAGTTCAGCTGAGCCAAAGCAAGCCAAGGAACAGAGGATAAATGAGAAAAGAAGGTTTTTGCAGTGACTGGGCAGGGCTCTGGATGCCAGTTGTGCTGTGCCCATGCCTTACAGTGGCTGTTATCAGGCATTCAGGAAGTGAGCTGCTAGGATATGGACACAACTCAGTAGTGCAGATAAAGAAGTGAGATGATTGGAATGCCTGGTGGAGTGTTGGATAAGAGGAGATTCCTGCTTTATCACCCCAGCAGGATTCTAGCAAGATCCAGGGGGGCCACGCAGCTTTAGTCAGCCCAAGGCTGCCTGGGTGAGCACCACAGGAGCCCAGCAGGATGGGAACTTTATACCAAGACTCTTCCCTGCCCAGATCCCTGTGTCTGAGCGTGGGAGGCTGTTGTGTCTCTGATTACATCCAGGCATTCACGGTAAGGGGCTCCCTGGGGCTGTGCTTGAGGCTCATTTGGGAGTGGCTGGCACAGCACCCTGCCTTTTGTCAAAGTGCTGTGATATTCCTGGCCAGGTTGTGCAGCCTGTTGGCTTGGAAAACACGGGCTGATGTCCAGGAGGCGTGTCTGAAATGATGAGGGCAGGCTTTGCCTTCTGAAATAAATGTATTTTTCATGAGAGCTTTGCTGTGTTAAAACCTCTTCTGAGTGGTGTGCTGGCAGCACTGGAGGCATCAGAGGGGGTGGAGGTTGGTTAGAGCTTGTTTGCTCTGTTTCTCATGTGCCTGGAGTTTGGAGGCAATCTGCTGGGCAGAAAGGAGCTGAAAATGGACTTAAGCCACCTTGAAAACAAGAATAATGTTTGAGGAATTAAAATGAACCAACCCAAACCGCCCAAGTTGTAGGAGCCACGTTTTAAAAGGAGGATGGATCAAATTGTTGTGGTTTTTTTAAAGTCCATTGGCTTTCCAAATGTTGAAAGGATTTCAACAAAGAAAGGATTTTTTCTTTTGTTCACTAAGAGCTCTCATAGGCTTTTTCAGAGAGGTTATACTTGTAAGCATCTATGATCTTTAAAGAACCAGTGGAATAAATGAACCAAATCAGTAGTAATAAACCAAATTCTGGCCCAGTTGAAGATAAGGACAAAAATTATACTGATTTCACCAAGTAGGATATTGTTCCAAAGCCTTAAATTAATCAGAAGTCATGTCGTGGAGTGAATATAACCAGGACTACAATATTGTATTTTTTTGTTAACATTTATTTCATAAGAAACAGGCTAGATCAGAAGACTGGCTCCATTTCATACCCCTGTGGCCATGTGATTTATTGCCTCTTTATGTCAGCACAGCAGACAAAAAACCAAAACATTTTTGTCAATTAATTTGAATATACCACTCACCTGATCTTCATGCTGAACAGATAATGTCTTTATATTGTTGATGTTCAGCTTTTTGTTCAAGACAGATACTAACCAGCCTGAAATACATGCATTTTTCTTTTGCTTGTTGCCAGAGGAGTGCAAATGGAAAGTGTTTTTAGGAAGGACTACAAAAAGTGGCTTTAGAACCATCAAAAGCAGGTGACCCAGGGTTTTTTGGACTAGTCATGTCTTGGGTTGTGGGGAAGGCTGGGGAGTTCTTCACAGAAGCTCATCTTCATGCTTCTATCAATTTTTTTATGCTGGAGGGGTGTACATTCCTCTCTCCTTTATTTTTTTGAGTGTAACATCTTGCTGATTTTGTTCCTCAGACCTCTTTTTTTCCAGCCCAAGGGTGGGTAGACTGCAAAAAAAAAAAGAGAGGTATCAAGGGGAGGAGTTGTTTTGGAGGATTCTTTTTAGAACAGTACATGGTTAGAAAATTTCTGAGCACCTCAGTTAACACTTTCTTCTCAGGCACTGTGGGGACAGAGCCTGTTGTGTGCTCCAAGAGAAGTTTTGCCGCAGTATATAGTGGTTTTCAGGCTAAATATATTCCATCAAGTGTCCCTTCAGACAGTTCCTATCCCAGAAACTAGAGCAGCAAACTATATATAGTTTCTGACATGACAAAACAAGTTTGTTTTCACCTTCCCTTGTGGCTGAATGGAGCTGGGAGGAGCTGCTGCTGCTGTTTTGTGTCTGTGGCTCACCTTTCACTCTCATTTGTGTCCCCATTTTGGTGTTGAGGCTTAATGAGCTTTCTGAACTCAGCCAACTTCTCAGGCCTCTGACTTCAGGTTTGTAAGATGAAGTTGGTTTTCACTGCTATTTGGATATTGCCTTGGCTCCTGTTCCCAGAAGTGGGCAGCTTCAGGGTCCTGGTTGATTCAGCACCTCTTTAGGAATGGGCACAGCTTGAATTGCATCTTCTTTGGCCATTCTTGTTGCAAAAAGAAAGTATTTTCTTGTCCTTTTGAGTGAAGAAGATCCAGGGAGCTGTGTGTTTTGCTGTTTGGTGGAGAGGCTCCTGCCAGCTGTACCCTGCTCACTCTGGTGCTTCTTTTCCAGCATTTCCACTGCTCTCCTCATACCTCCCCCTGAGAAGATCTGGATGTACTGGTGCATGGTGACAAGTACTCTTAACATCAAGTGATGTGAAGCCCAAACCTGTTTATACCCTGGGTCTCTTATCAGGGTCATTTGCTTGCTTTCCTGAGTGTTTTTTGCTGTGTGGTGCTGGGACTGGGGGCTGAGAAATTCCTTGCTCTGGGAAGCTTGGTGCCTGTCATTGGCTGCTTCCTGCAGTTCCACTGCAGTGTGGTGGTGACCTTTCCTGCAGATGATGTTTGTTACCTGTATCTTTCTTCCACCTTGATAAAAACCATTGTAAACTCAGCTGGAGATTCTTTGCACACCTGCAGTGTATGCAGCATCCCCTGGGATTTGGGTTTTTTAGATGATTAAATGCTCACTTGAAGGAGGTCAAGTGGCCTCTCTGATTACAGAGAAGAGTTTGCCAAAGGCCCAGCTTTTGTACACAGACTCTTGGGCTCCAAATCCTTCTCCAAGCAGAGTTTTGTGCTGAGGCTGAGGCTGAAGTGATGAAGTTATTCCTGTTTGGGGATGACATCCAAGCAAAATGTCAGGGAGATGTAAATCAGCAGGTGAATGCAGCACACAACAGATGTCATTGTAAGACAGATGACTATTTACTTGAGCTAGAATTTCCTTCATTAGTTGTTGGTGGGGAACAGCAATGTCAAGGAGTGTTTTTACTTAACCACGAGGGAATTCTGTATTTTAATGCTCTTGTAAAGACTTACCAGCTTCACCTTGCACTGCAGTGGCAACTGTCAGACAGAAATGTGAGGGAGAGGAAAAAACCACCCCAGTAACTGAGACTCCAGCTTGCCCAAGGAATGGTGGCACTGCCTCCTCTTGCAGTTCCTTGGGAAAACTTCCCAAGGGTGTTCCAGTAGCCAAAGCATGCTGAAGTCCACCCCAATATATAGTGGGTGGCTTGTTCATGAACACTTTATGCACTGAACTCCAGGTGCATTCACCTCTCCAACACTGGAACCAATACCATGGGAAGTGCTCCAAGTGATCCTTCTCCAAGCAGTACCTCTGAAGGAAGGGCTCTTCTGAAGTAGGAAGGGAAGAAAACACAGCACAGTGCAGTTGGGTGATTGCTCATCTTCACCAAAAGCAGCTTGTTGGCCAAGTAGAGACTTCTCTGAGGAATTTGGTTTAATGTCCAGTTTCAAGTCACTAGGAAAAATTGTGTTGATTTCCATCCAGGTGCTTTGGAGCAAACTCTGGATCATGGGGGTTTTTTCTTTGCTTGTTTGGCTGGGTTTTTTTCTAAGTTAAATATCTGGACATAACCCTTTTTTAGGCAACAGACCTAGTCCTATATATTTGTCCTGGGGGGTCTGTTGCATCATTTCAGTGGCAAGAATTTGCTTCTGATTTTATTCCTCTTGGCAGTTGTGCTCAGCAAAGGCATCTTCATGGTGGCAGCAGATCACTGCTGGCTGATGTGTACCTGAGCAAGTTGCTGTGGCACAAGAGCTTTTGGCAGCTGTGAAGAGGTGCCTTAAGGTTCTCTGCTGAGCTTGTAGGAGTGAGAAAGCATCTTGTAAATCAGAGGCTGCTTGAATCCAAGGGTGGCTTCTGTGGCTGACTGTTAAATTAGCAGGAGCTGATTGCACTGGGTATAAAAACCCTGACGTTCAGGGAAAGCAGAATGAGCAACATGACTGAGCAGAAAGCTCAATTTCCAGAGGAGAGCTCTCTTGGAGACTTTAGAGGAGTCAGAAGGTGAATCCTTATGACCACACCAGGGCAACATTACTGATTATAACTTGAAGCAGAACTCTTCTGGTTCAAGATGCTAAAAAAAAAAAAAAAAAGTTTAGTAGCTGTTTGGGTTAAAAAGAAATAAAAATAGAAAAAAAATAAAATGAAATTGAGATGTGATGAGACAGCTTCTTAATGTCATTTCTGTGGGTAACAGGCTTGGTGGTGAGAATAAGCTCTGGGGTCAAGTGAAAGTGGCTGGGCAACAGGTGATCTCTTGACCTACTGAGAGGCAAAGTAACCTGGAG
This sequence comes from Alcedo atthis, assembly GCA_033558465.1. Taxonomy (NCBI): domain Eukaryota; kingdom Metazoa; phylum Chordata; class Aves; order Coraciiformes; family Alcedinidae; genus Alcedo; species Alcedo atthis. Next base: position 22,047 of record WYEA01006447.1, on the reverse strand, counting down.
GAAGGACTTAAAGGTTCTTGTTAAGCCTTGTGGGCAAAGGGTAAACAGTCTTATCTAGAAATCTCATCGCTTTGATGTGAATGAAATGTCATCATTGATCTGCTCGGCTCTCTGCTGTCAGCTGCTTGGCAGAGATGATGCCTTGCAACACTGCCCATGATCCCAGCCTCAGCAGCTTGGCCTGAGCTGTGCTGCTGCCTGGGAGGGTGATCCTGGGGTTCAGTTTGGTTGAAAAAGAATAAAACAAGAAGGGGGGATGAAGAAGCAGTCAGGTCTTGCAAGAGAGTTTCCTAACCTACTGTGTTAACAGTTATCTGTCATTAAACATTCAGGAAAAGGAGGTAACAATCACTAGATAAACTTGGGGGGGGGTTAAGATTCAGTCCTGGTGCAATAATGAGCTGTGTCCTGCCAGGGTCACTTAGGGAGCCCAGCAATGCTTTACTGGGCAGGGGGACTGGGACCACGGCTGAGCTGAGCACTGTGGTGGCAGCTTCTTGGGCTTCTGAAGCAGGTGTTGGCAGTTCCTGGTGTGGGCTGGGCTGAGCAGCAGGGAGGGCAGCTGCTGGAGTGGGCAGTAGCCCAGAGCCCATGCTCCGTCCTGCTCTCAGCAGCTACCCCTCCACATGAGAGCCAGTGCCCATCTCAGGGCTTGCCAGTTGTGATGGCAACTGGTCCGTTGCCGCACTGGTACCCGGTGGGCATCTCTTCACCTTTCATGTGTCTGGGAAACCTGCTGCTCAGGAGAAATTACTGGGGTAGGGCTTTGTTTTTAAAGTTTAGGTACCCTAAAAAAGTCTAGTTACCCTTTGATTTGCTGGGGGAAAAACTAAGAGGTGCCTGTTAATGAGCTGCAGCAACTAAATGTAGATTAAGTAGAATTTTTTTTTGTGTGTGTGTGTAACTTTAAAAGTTGACAGCTGGTTTCTAAACATGTAGAAGTTATTTATTAGTATTTTTATCTTGAGTGGTGTTCAGTAGCTGTAGCTAGACTGGTTTGAGCTTAGCTGCTGTTTGGTTTTTTCCTTCTGTCAGCTTTACCACATTGAGTTCTACATCTTCTTAGAACTCTGCTATGTGGCAGCCACTGCAATTCCCCCAGAGCCCTTGAGCTCTCTGTTATGTTATTTGTTTAGGCTGCATAAAAGGTTCATTTTTTTTCATCTCCCTCCAGGTTTTCAGCCATCTCCAGTTTTTCTGTGGTGCTGGAAGCAGTGCAATCATCTAATGGGATGATCTGTTTGAGCAGCTGGTTTTAACCTCTGTGACATTTCTTGCTTGGGATGTAAGCCTCTGCTGGCACTTAAGCACATGCAGAGAGTAGAACTTGATTTGTTTTACTTCTTTATTCATCCCATCTTTACATAGTTGCCCTTCCTCTGGGTGAGGTCTGGTGAGGATGGATCACAACTGAACTACTATATTATACTTTGTATTGAATGTGATTGATTTTTATCTCCCCCCTCTTTTCTGACATCTCTTTCACAACTGGGAGTTGTTGGGGTTGAAGCCAATGAGGAATAAACTCTCATTTCCCATATTTTGTTGTAATTCCCTGGAAGAAAGGAGCAGAGATTCACAGGACATCAATTACCATCAGAAACTTTATTCCAGTTACATTCAGACTGTGAAGGAACCTTGTGGCTCACCAGTTTGTTTAGCCAATGACAACATGGGGTGACTGACCAAAACTCTGCAGTCTGGAGAGGTCCTGCAGGATTCACTGGCAGTCACTGCTCACAGAACAAGTGCTTTTGCAGGTATATATGTGCAAAATGTCATTTAGGCAATAGCTCCTCATGAAGAAAAAGAAAGTTCAATGGGCTGTTGCATTTCTTCTCTTAAGTGTGCTGCTTTTGGGATGTCCCAGGAGTGTCTGCAGTGTGGAGTCATACAATTCAGAACTTGTTTTGGAAGTATTGGAAGACTTCAGACTGTCAGTGGAGCCGAATGGTCTCTTCAAGCAAGATGCAAACACTGGCACTAAAGCAATGTTCTGAACAAAAATTGTCTCTTCTTGTACTTCAGAGCAAGAGGAATAAAAACTGGGGGGTTTTTTTTGCCAGTATTTGAGCATATTATCATCCTGGGGACAAACCAGTCACTTGGATCCACTGGAGCCATTTTCTCTTTGTGTGCAGAGCATGCTGCAAGTGATGAAGAGATTCCCCTGGAGCTGCAGTCAGGTGTGTCTGCTTGTGTAAGCTACAGAATTCAGAGATTTCTTTTTTTATCAAGCCCTATTCTTTGTTTTAAACAGCACTTGATATTACAGCACAGATATTCTGAACTTTCCACTGTACTGTCCCAGACTGCTGTGAAAATACCAGTGGTTTTAGAATGTCTTTCTGCTCAGAAGAGCCATGGCATGAGATCTGGCTCCCTTCAGCTTTCACAAGCCAAGTTTTCTTCTAACTTCATAGCTTGGAATTCCAAGTCTCACTTGAAGGTGATGAACAGTCAAGTCTTCAAGCTTTTGGTATTTTCTGTAAAGCCAGTTGGTGGCTGCTAAATGTCCCAGAACCACCAGGGTGGCAGTAATTATTTGGTGACCTTGGTAAGCAGAACAATTTTAGCTGTGGTTTTTGTTATCGATTGGGGTTTTTTTGTGATGTTAAAGATAAATATTTTAAAGAAGTGACAAAGGCTTAACATCTTCCTCAGAGGGTAGTTTTTATGCTACTGCTACTCTGCAGTGTGTGGAGGAAGGATTTGCAAGTACAAAGTCTGTTCTCTAGGGACTGCCTGTACATGTTCTAGGCACACTGGGATTCAGAAGTGAGAGCGAAGCCTTGAACTAAAATTCTGACGTAGTGATTTTCTTGCTAATAGTTGAACTAATTCTGCTTCATGGAGATGTATTTATTTATTTATTTATCCTTTTAAAACTCGGTTCACTTTCCTAGCCTGGGAGAAAGATTTCGTTTTAGAAGTTTCAGTTGACAGACATGCTGGTGCTAGATATGTGTTTCAGAGCCTTGTCATTGTACTCTATTTTTAAATGGAAGTGCTGGCCAACCTAAAGAGCACAGCCTGTGTTGATGCTGTGTGCTCCACATCCCTGCTGCTGAATTGTGCTGAGCCTCAGCACAAGGCCACCAAACTCGGCTTTGTTTTTCCTCTTTACTGACAGAGAAATGCTCTAGCAAGTTGTCTTCATTATCAGAGAACTAATAAAACCAATCCTGCTCCCTCCAGAGGCCTGCTGGGGCACTGGTGAAGATGTTTGCCTATCAACAGCCACTTGAGAAAGAATGTTAAATGCTTTGGTGACGTCAAGGAGGCCAAGAAAACAGAGCCTGGTGCCAGATTGCCTCCATCACTGAGGGCATGCAGGAGGAAACAGATAACACCAAAATAAATCTTTTGTGCTGTAGCTATCTCATGAGAGGCACCAGCGACTCCAGTAAGTGAGGTTGTCTGGTGTAGCTCCACAGGATGAAGTTTCAGACCCTCTTTTGGTAATTTATGGTTCATGAGAAGCCATCCTGACCTGCCTGGCATCCTGCTGTCTGGACACCATGTCGGAGGGTAGCTCGGACCTTGCAGAGGGAAATGCCAAAGTACAGCCTCTCAAAGGGAACCACTTGAGTGTGATGGACAAAAAACTGAACCTCCTGAATGAGAAGATGGACAAAATACTGCATTTCCAGGAGGACCTGACAGGCAAACTGCAGCGAGTTAACAAAGGCATTGATGATGTAGAAAAAGACATTAACAAGCTCATGGTGTCCAGAGCTGCTCCTGATGAGACAGATGTGGTGAAAAAAGGCCTAAAGGTGTCAGACAGTCAGCACCAGGCCGATGTGCAGAGCATCTGCTCAGAAGTGCTGAAATTGCTGAAGGCTGCCCAGCTGGATGCCTCCAAGCATAAGGAGAGGCTGGCAAAGATAGAGAAAAGAGTGGAAACGCTGGATGCAGTGACTACATTTGTGGGAGAAGTGTTAAAAAATTCCAAAGTAGTGGATTTTATTCTCAAAGGCATCGTGCCCTGGACGAAGGGGAGTCTGCTGGAGTTCCTTGTTGAGGTTGGTTTTGGTTTCCTATCCTTCCTATTTTCCTTGATGAGGTAGCTGGGCTTGAAGCTGTCCTTGCCAGCTTCTTGCAGAACAGATGCTTGAGGCTTTCCTTGCAGCACTGCTGTTCCAGGTCACTGTGGGGCTGCAAGGCTCTGAAGGCAGAGGCCAAGGCTCAGAACTTGCCTGTCAGTCTCCTGCCTGAGTTCTCCAAGTGCCACCAGTCCTGTGACAGGGCTGAGGAGCAGGTTGCTGCTGTAAAGGAGTTCAGCTGGTACCGGTGCTCAGAGAGCTGTGATGTCATTCCAATTAGTGACTGACTTGAGGACCCTGTGGGAAGTCTGAGTAACACACTGGAAATATCTTGTCTTGGAAGAAGCTTCTACTTTCTTGGTCATGAATACTGAACACAACACCAGTTCCTGAAACTTGTGCTGACTTATGGGCATGCTGCTGAACAGATTTGTCTGTCCTTAAGCCATCTGAGTTGTCTTTAGCCACATCTTTGTGATGAAACTGTGACATCCACGTTGTTCACTCCTCAAATCAAAGCAATTTTGTTTTCAAGCTCCTAGGCATCCATTTCTAAGCAGCTCTTAATTACTGAGGACAGCGAGGGAGGAGCAGGGGAGACTGCTGCACAGCTGATGTGGTGTTGGAATCGATGAACCTTGGTTGTAAAAGTGACAGGAACCTGAAAATAGTTTTAGCTGATGAGAGTTTCCAGTTTTCACTGTGACTTGTATCCCATAGGGAGAAAAAGTGTGGGGAGGGGGTCTCAGGAGACAGAATTTACTGAGAGTTTCCATCAGTGTTAAGAACAATAAATCACACCTTTCGTCTCGCTCCTAATCCTGGATAGAGATGAAGCTTGTGCTTGTTTGCAGTTCCAATTTCAGATCTACAGATGATTTTGAAGAAACAAAATCTCACCAGGTTTTGGTTAAAGCAGCTTTGGTACAAATCGCTGCCCATGGTCACTGCCTGGGGTACACCTGGGACCGAACTGACACTACCTGTGCTCAGCTGTCAAGATCAACTGATTGAGTTTCCAGATTGGCAGTTTGTCAGTGCAAGTAGCAGTAAGGAGAGCTGTAAATGAAGGGAGGAGTCGTGAGGGATGCTGGAGGAACATTTTGCCTGCAGCACCAGGTGAGGATTTGCTGTCAGCTCACCACGCTGCACCGCCTGCTCAGCGTTTGTGGAGCAGGAGCTTGGAGGAGCTCAGAACCTCCTCTGAGTTGAGCACAGGTGTAGAGAAACCAAGAGGTGAAGTGACCTGCTGGACTAGCATGGGGTGGGGGGGTCTGTGCTGCTGGTCTGCCCACTGCCTCCACTGAAGATCAGGCGGAGTGCCTTGGGCATGCAGAGGGTCTGGTGGCTGACTCCAGTTCTGCAGTGACCATCACTGTCTCCTGCTGTTCCTGATCATCAAGAGCTCACTTGAAATTGGAGCATAAGGTCAGTTAGGAGACCTTAATGTATGTCTATAGTTTGATCACAGGCTGCTGAGTGATATTTGAACTAGTTTTGAGTTAGTGAGTGTGAGAGACCTGGGGTGCCACGGGGCAAAGCCTGGGCAAACAGAAAACCAAAGGAGCTTGCACTGAGCCGTGGGCTCACTTGGGTCTTGCTTTTGGTGGCAGCACAGATGTGTCCTAGAGCTCCACAGGGGCACCAGGGTTGCTCCCAAACACGTTTTGCTGCCTGCTGTTGTGTAGCAGGGGCTGCCTGAGGTAGAGCCAGGTGCTGGCAGTGGGGACGTCATGATTTTGCTGCTTGGTGACGGAGTGACAGCATTCCAGGGATGCCATGGGAATGCTTATGGAAGAAGTCTGGGGGGGCTGGAGTCAAATTAATAAGTGAATTGGGCTACATAGCATCCAAACCTCCAACTTCTTTCTTGAAGAACAGAGACAGAAAAACCCAGCAGCAGTGGTGTCACTTACTCAAGGCTTTCTTTGCACATAGGATTTTGCAAGAATAATGTTCCCCCTGGTCATTGTTGCAGGTTTGCTTAGAGCTCTAATAAAAATGGTAATGTTTTATTTTTTTTTCCTACTTTTACTCTTTGAATGTTCTGGTTTTGGGGAGGTGGAGGGGCTGTGTTGTGGAATCCATGTGGTTGGAGCATGAAATCCATACTCGCTTTTACTAACAGGTGAAGGCACTGATTTGCAGCAACCTTATAATGAATTATCTCCAGAAGTGTTTTAAATGCTGCTTATTTGCTTGTCTGAATAAGGCTAAGAGGCTGCTTCTCACTAGATCTGAATGATACACCAACCAAGAAGCCTTATGTCTTCTCATATTTTTGTGTCATGCTTTCTGCTCAATACTAGTTCCTTAGTTTTAATTTGATTTCAAACCTATTGCTGTGTGAAGTGGTGCTATTCCCAAATATTCCTCTTCTATGCTTTCTTAATTGGAGGAAAATGCTTAACAATAAAAATTGGGTTGGTAAAGATAAGGAGTCATGTTTTTAACCATGCCAAAGGTGACCTGTAATATCCAGTGTATATACACAGGAGTTACCATAAAGCCAGGGGCTCTTCTTTCTTTTTTTTTTTTTTTTGTATCACCTCTATCAAAGCTCAAATTGTAGTTGAAACAAATACATCAATTACATCTTTAGAGCTGTTGCTTGTCTTTCAGTCACCAGCCAAAAAGCACCAGAAATGACAGCATCATTTCTGTTTGTAATATCTTCCTTATGCTTCACGTGTCTGGGATTTTCATCAGTGTGACTAAAGATGGCAGAGGAGGCAAAAATCTCTGACAGCCAACATCTTGGAAAGCTGTGTGCTGATATATTACTGTGGCACCCTGTCTGTGAAGGTGGGAAGAGGGGAGTGAACACAGCAGGAACTAAAACTTGGGAAGATCAGAGGTGTTGGGTGTCCATGGCAGGGTCTGATTAGCTGCACTGTTGGAGGAACCTCGTGGGAAATTAAGTGTCTTGGCCATAACTGTGATTTGTGTTCCCCTGTCATTTTTTAGGCCAAAGATAAGCCTGAGGAGAGTGATGCAAAACCAAAGCATGTGCTTAGTAACAGAGGAACCCAGACTGAAAGCAAGAAGCCTCTGGAAGGTAAGTATCACTCCAGGCATGCCACGAGCTTTGATCTAGAATGTGCAGCAGACACACTGGAAATTAATAGCCTGCTATTTCCCACTACCTGAATTACTCAGATCTGAGTAGCTTAGTCCATCAGTACAGGGAAAACAGAGTTTTTCTCACCTGCTCTGCAAGATGATCTGTGCCCAGGATCAAACCCATGAAACTCTAGAACAAGAAGCTAAAAGCAGCACCTTGCTTGCATAGTGTTGGGGTTTTTGTTTTCTTTTACATTTGTTTGTTTTGTGTGTGGGGTTTCTTTTTGTTGGTTTTGGTTTTCTTTGGAATTAGGGAGCTGAAGTGAGAGAGCAGCTCTTTGGTGATGCCAGGAAGGCAGTGGCAATATCACATAGCAAACCTAATAAATTCCTTTCCCTTAACACAACTGGAAAAACCCTCCCTCCATCCCTCCCCCTCCCTGAAAAAGGGGCATGTTGACATTAGAGGTATCTCTTTTTGATCAGCAAGTTTCATTGGCACACCAGGGCTAGTTTCCTATTTAGGCTGCATCTGTCAGGGCATTGCCCTGCTGCATCCTTTCTCGATGCCCGTGGAGTTGGCACAGAGGTGAGGGTGATGCTGAGCAGGCCCTGTCACTGCTGCCTCCACACACTGCCACTGAATCCTGCCCAAGTGATGGGTGATCCCCTTTTTAGCTTCATCATTTAGAAGGTGATAAAAATCAAGCAGAGGGGCACAATTCTGGCTCAGAAGCTGCAGTGTTGTGAGCTAACCTTGCTGGCCAGTGACCTGTGTGTGCTGAATCCTGAAAGAAGTTACCCTGGAAGCTTCCCCTGTTGATTTTCCCAACCTTTGGCTCAAGAAGGTGCTGAAGAACCTTCTCCTTTTGTGGAAAATGTAGCAGGCACTGCACTGTCCCAGGACTTGATGGCCCCTGGAGTCTTGCTCCAGTGGGGCAGAGGGATGTCTGTGGGGCACAAACCCCCATCATGTTGGCCTGCAGAGTGATTGCAGGTGTTAGGTGCAGTGAGCTTGAGCCTTGCAGCTTTTTGTCTGCTTGCTGGCAATTCAGGTTCCATCTGTAGCGCTGCTGGGAAGCCAGCAGAGCAGTTGGGTCTCTGATTAAGCCAGGAAGATGAATTATGGCTGCCTTGAGCTTGTTGCAGTAAGGATTTCAAACCCTTTGGGGGGCTTTCTTTTCAGAGATGTGTAACTTGTGCATGTTATTTTGAGTGGTGGGTTACTTTCCTCCCTCTCTGTTTTGCTGTTGCTGTTACCAAGGAGAGTTTAATAATGGCTTGTTTGATTCAGAGACAAAAAGTGGGAAGAAGCTGGATGAGAAGAAGGGAGAAGGTGAGAAGGTGAATGCTTCTAGTGCTGCAGCCCCCAAAGCCCAAGTTAAAGAGAGGACAGCACAGCAGCAAGCAGCAGAAGGTGTTGGCAAAACACCCAGCCCCAAGACCTGTCAACAGCAAGAGGACATTGGTGTCAGAGCTTTGAGTCGACACAACGGCCTTCCCTTCCCCAGTGGAGATCATGTGGGCAACCAGAATGTCCCTGCTGGAGCACAGGCCAGAGCCCCACGCCTAGCTGAGTGCCATGGGCAGCCTGCTCAGCAGCAGCAGCTCAGAGAGGATGAAAACAAACCTCCACCACCAAGGGTGGCATCCCAGGAAGCTGTGCCTTCCACCTCCCGAGCTATATCTGACCCAGAGTGTGAAGTGACACATACCAGGTAATGGTGGCTGGGTGACTGGAAACCAGTCTGTGTGTCAGAGGGGAAAAAAAGGAAAGGCAGGTCATGAGGGGATGGGGGGGTGGCTGCTGCTGAGGGGTGTGCAGGGAGAAACCAGCAGTGCCAGGGTGAGAGTGGTGACACCTTACACGTGGTCAAGGCAAAGAAGCTCAGAGCAGTGAGGGCCTGGCCAAGTTCCTAAATCAGAAGCTGGATGTGTGGGAGATAAATTAATTTGACTTTTTTAATATGATCAGAGCTGCTGTGTTAGGGACAGCATCCCTAACAGCATTTCCTCCTCTTTTCCTGTTTTGCAATATTTTACTAATCCATTTCCTCGAAAAGAATTTATTTAGGATTTGGTTTTAATTTCATTTCTTGAAATTGAAAACCCACAAACAAAAAAAACCACCCCAAAACTTATCAGCTAAACCCCAACAGACAGAAATTCTGTGGGAAATTTGGAACTGCCCTGCTTTTTCTGGGCTGGTGGATACCCAGTTAGGTGGAGATATGTTTGTGTGTGGAGTTTCCCGACTGGCTGGCTGTACAAACTGGTGTCTGAAGCCCACACAGGAACATGACAGTACTTTTGTGTCTGGCTATTTTAACCTGTAGTGGTACCTGTGGTTATAGAGCTGACACTGGAATTTCTTCTGCATTGTGGGTTTCTGGGATTCAGGACTCTAAAAAACCCAAGTTAATTAAGAAACAATTAGCATCACGAGGCAAAGGGCTTACTGGGGGGGACTGGTATACTGGTTTTTGTCTAAGAGGCTGAGTAAAAAGGTCACTTCACCAAAAGAAGCAATAACTTCTGTGAAAAGGAGGTGTGTTCTCTCCTAGAAAACAGAAACTTTCTTTACTTGCTGATGTATAAAATCTTCTTTACAGCTTCAGAAGTTTAATTGCAGCCTTGGTGAAATCAGCCTGTGTGCTTGTGGCAGTTGCAGCAGTACCAACTAACTCAAAATATCACACACGTGTCTTTGGAGTTCAGAAGCACAGAGAATTGGGTTTAACCTGTATTCTTTTTAGGCAATGCGAGAGGAAAGTGAGTTATTAAAGTTTTCAAGTAGCTAGAAAGCCAAGGAGAATCATGTGGAGGGAGTGAGAGAAATGTCATTTAAATGTAAATAGAAATGTCATTTCTAACAGAGAGCTGTGGCAAGTGCTGTCCCATCAGAAGGGATGTTTGGAGTGTGCAAGTCCAATAGGAACAGTTATTCCACCACTCATAGTATATGTATATGTTAAATTACTATTTAATATAATAAATCACCATTGTTAAATTACTATTTAATATAAATAATATAAACTATTAAAGAGTATTGCATAAACTGTCAACTGTCTGCTCTGCAGGATATCCATCAATGTGCATATGACTGAAATGAAGGAAAAGATTGAGATGATCAAGGAAGGAAACCTGAATGATCACAGGAGTAAAAGTGGCAGAGGAAAATCCCCATCCTCCACCCCAGCAGGAGTGGAAGGGGCTGCACAGCTGCCTGCCAAATTAAAACTTCAGCAGAGTCCTAAAAACATCATCCCTGAGCTGAATCCAGAAGTGAAAGGGGACAACAAGCAAACTGAACTTGCACCTCAAACAGGGAAGCAACAGCCATTACTGAGCAAGCCCAAACCAGCTAAAAAAGCTGAAGAGAAATCTGCTTTAAAATGCAATCCCATCAGCTCAGAGAGTACCTCTGCAAAGGAGCCTGTGAAAGATGTGGGAACAGAAGGGAAAATCCATCAAGAGCCAGCAAAAGAAGGATCCCTGAGAGATACCAGCTCTGAGAGGAAAGCAGCTGAGCCTGCATCTTCAGGGGGAAGTGGAAATGCTGCTCATCAGTGCTTGGGAATGGCACCAGAGAGGAGCCAGTCGTTGGAAGCTACCCAAGAGCTCCCCACCCAGGATGAAATGATCATTGGTGAGTTGTTCACAGATGCTCCCAGAAACTTCTCTGTTGAGGGTTTTGTGCTACTTGTGTGTTAGATCCATGAGAGTACCTGCAGCAGTGCCCAGCACGCTGCCTGTGCCCTCACACAGCTCAACAGCACTTGGCCCTGGGTGTGTTTGACTACAAATAAGTGAATTAACATTTCTATGAATTCTTTTAATGGGCATTTTCCTTCTAAAATTTCACGCTGGAAAAAAAACCCCTTGAGTTTTGGGGACCCCCAAAACTGGTTGTGTGGAAGCTTGGCCCTAGGAACACTTGGACAGTATGTGTATCATGATTCCCCGATTCAGCTCCCCCAAACTGATTATATAATATTATTATATAACATTTGTAATGTTTATTTTTGCTGCTTGAACACAGCTGCAGTTAGCAGTAACTGCCATGGTATGTTGGTACTGGGTACTTGTGCTGCTCTTTCTACCTCCCATATCACAATTAGAAGAAGACAGGTAATTGTTTCAAACTTCCAGATATCTTTTCCAGGTGCTAATGAATAAATGAAGCTGATCTCCTAGAGGTGTTCAGTGGGTTTCCTGTGTTAGATAAATGGGGTTGAGATTCAGGAGGTGGGATCCTATTCCTAAATCCTAGTTGTGGGCCTTGGTTGCTGCTCTGTAAAAGGATGTTAGCAGGAGAGGTCCCTCACTTGAAGTAGGGAGAGTTTTTGGGTATTTTCAGCACCTCCCTTCCTATGGCTAGCTGCAAAGGCAGGAGTTATTTTACTTGCATGCCACTCTAAAAATAGTGAAGGAATCGTGTGCCTCATGTTATCCAGATACTGCAGTGCTTGTCTGAATTCCAGCAGAAGGAAAAACGATGGCACTGTAGGAGGAACGTGAAGCCAGGAGGAAAGATGGGAGATGGGGCAGCACACTTTCCTCCAGAGAAAGTGCATGGGGGGAGCTTCTCTGGGGGTTCATGTGCCCCTGGTGTCCCTCAGCTGGGGGCTCCCCCAGCCAGGCCTGTCTGAAGCTGTGCTCATTCAGGAGCAGCAGGGCTGGAGGGTGGGGGGGAGCCCTGCCCCCAGCTTTGGGGGGAGCCCTGCCCATAGCTTTGTGGAGCTGGGAATACTGGGGGCACGGAAGGCAGTTGGGACTCACTACAGACTCGAGCAAGGTGATGTTGGTGCCCTGAGGGCTGAAGCCGTTGGTGTGGGGGAGGGGAGAGGGGGTGCAGTGATGTGTGCGGAGACATCTGAATGCCACCTTGTCCCCTGGAAGATGACAGCCCTTCTCCTCCGGCTCCCTTTGAACACCGCGTAGTGAGCGTGAAGCAGACAGAGGTGACAACGTGCTACTCCGTGTGTCGTCATCAAGTGCTTGGGGGGTGAGTATCCCTGTCCCCAGTGCTGCACTACTCTTGGTGGCCAAAGCTTGGAGAAATGCAGTTCAGCTCCCTGGAGAGCTAGAAGTGTCTTCTTCAGGTGGCCCCGGGGCAGGCACATCAGAGCTCCCTGCAGCCAGAGTAAGCAGGTTGATCTTTTGAGACCTCCTGGGCTGTCACAGTTGCCAGGTTCCTGCCACCAACCTTCTGCTGTCTGCCTGTTGTTTGTATTTGTATAATAATCCTGGCCACAGCTGGTGTCATGAGGAAAACCTGTACCCTTCAGACAGAGAAATTCAGAGCGTCTGAAGTCAGCCAAGTCTGTGAGGTCAGGCAGCCTTCAAAATCTTTTTTCCATGCCGAACTGCACGTTAAGCTAAGGGAGAAGTTACACATCTTTTGACCTTCTGGTTACTTTGCTTCCCAGGGAGTCTGCAGCTGTTTTCAGCCTTTGTGCTCTTGGATCCCTTACTTGTCTAACAAGATGGTTTGGTTTACAGGTTGATCCAAGTACAAATATGGCTTAATCAGTACAAGCAGTAGGATGCAGGAGCAGAGAAGATGGTGTTTAGAAAACTTCCCAGGGGCTTTAACGTATCTGGGTGACATGGGGGAGAATTTACAACATGCAAGAAATGTGGCCTGTGGAGTGGCTACAGTTACTGCTCTTGCAGTTGTTTCAAAAGTTATGAGATCAGGCCAGAAATATCCTTGTTAATATATCCACTATCCCTGAAGGACAGCAAGGGGGTCCAGTTACAGAACCAAACAAGAATATCCTCGGGTCACCATACCACAGTGACATGGAGTAATACGAAGGGGGCATAATGTTTTAATGTAAGCATTGAACAACTGGCTGGAAAGATAAAACTAATCCTTCGTAAGCTGAGAGAAAGAAGAGAATCCTACTGCTGGCCACCTGATTCTGTTCACTTTGTCCTGGGCTATTTTTAAGCAGCCCCAGACCAGTTGTGTGAGGACTGTGTGCAGGGAGCTGTTGAGCTGCTTTCCCATCTCTTGCTGTCAACAGGGGGCGATTTGGGCAAGTCCACAAGTGCACAGAGATCTCAACGGGTCTCAGCCTGGCAGCCAAGATCATCAAAGTGAAAGGAGCAAAAGAGAAGGTAACTGTGGTGGTGCTGAACCCAAGTGAGCACCCTCTAAACCCGAGCTCACTGCGGGCACCTCGCCACCATGTCCCTGCATCGGCCCACCAGGGAAACCTTGTCCTTGGGTGGGGATCAAATACTGTAAAATCTGGTTTAGTAAGTAGCAGTCGGGGCTTTAGATGACTGCTTGGCATCTCTAGTGGTTGTGATTAACCCTTCTGTCCGTGTGGTGCCTGTGATACAGCTGTTTACAAATGATTGTGCTGGAATATATTGGAATTTAAGGAGCACCTTTGACTCATTTTTTTTTGTTCCTGTGTCGTCTTTTTTTTAGGAGGAAGTGAAAAATGAAATTAATGTCATGAACCAATTAAATCATGTGAATCTGATCCAGCTTTATGATGCGTTTGAAGCCAAAAATAATATCACTTTGATCATGGAATAGTAAGTTGAAATTATCTCAGCAGTTGTCAGATGTTTGGGTTCTCTTGGGTCACTGAAGGAAATGGGGAATAGTAATTGTGAGGTGTGATGACAACTTGAGTGGGTTGCCAGCCTGAGAGCTGATTTCAGATGAGCTGCCAGCTCATGTAAAACAGCTTTGGGCTTGAGAAGTTTTAATTAGTAAACTTAATAGGTTGAAAACTTGTTTTCTCTAGATGAAAAAGATGAGTAAAAGACACTTTGTAGATTCTCTAGGTCCCCACCAGGTCCTGTAGTTTTGGGCTTGACGTATATCCCCCTAAGTGTTAGTTCCAACTCTTCTGGTTTTGAGTTGAGATTAATAATTCATTTCACACTCAGAAATGAGTCTCTTGAACTCCCTGAGCCTAGTGCTGCACTCAATATCACACTTGTCGTTAGGACCCTTGCTAAATCTTGGAATCATAAAATTCTTCTGGCTGGCAGAGACTTTTCAGATGATCGAGTCCAACCATTCACCTGGTGCTGCCAGGTCATCACTAAACCATATTTCTTACTCTTCTGATTTTCTTATTTCTTTTCATATTTCTTATCTCTAAACCATGTTCCTTGTGCTGACCCAACCACCTCCCTGGGCAGCCTGTTCCAAGGCTTTACTACCCTTGCTGACAATCCAATTCTCAATACCCAACCTAAACCTCCTCCTGACACAACCCCTTGTCCTGAACTAGAGAGCCAGAGTTCCCAACTGGGCGATCAGTGGAACTCATGGAAAATGGAAAGGTTTTTTTTAACACAACTTTATATGCAAATTGTAGCCTTGATGGTGGTGAGCTGTTTGACAGGATCACAGATGAGAGCTACAACCTCACTGAGCTGGATGCAGTCCTGTTTACCAAGCAGATCTGTGAAGGGGTCCGTTACCTGCACCAGCACTACATCCTCCACTTGGATCTGAAGGTCAGCAGCGTGTGCTCTCTGCTGGGGGCTGTGGTGCTGTGGGGCTGGCCCACCACACAGGCTCTGATTACCCAGCTTCTCATGTTGTGTCAGAAAGGAATAGACCTGCTGAATTCCAGAGCCACAGTGAGCTCTAGGGATTTCTTTTTCACACAATCACAGAGTGTCAGGGGGTGGAAGGGACCTAGAAGATCATCCAGTCCAACCCCCCTGCCTGAGCAGGGCCACCTAGACCAAGTCACCCAGGAACAGATCCAGGAGGGCCTTCAGTGTCTCCAG
>WYEA01006445.1:4059-24630 GCA_033558465.1 Alcedo atthis | reverse complement strand
GTGACTTGGTCTGGGTGCCCCTGCTCAGGCAGGGGGTTGGACTGGATGATCTCCTAGCTCCCTTCCAACCCCTGACATTCTGTGATCTGTGATATCTCAGGCTTTGGCAAGGTAGAGAGAAGTTGTGTCTATTTGCCTCTATACTGCAGCCCAGTGAGTTCTTTCACAGGCAGCAGAAGGTCTGCACGAACAAGGCAAATATGTGAAAATGGTGCAGGAATAACATCTGAAGTTAAAATCTATCCACTTTCTACCCTTAGTCATTCACAAACCCATGAGAAAAAACAGAGCACGGTTTATTATTTAACTTTGCAATTTCTGAACTTTCAGGAAGGTTCTTTCAAGAAGATTAAATAATAAAAAGTATTAAAATAATCCATTCACAAAGCACATCTGAAATATCTTTGAAGGACAGGCTGACAACAGAAAATAATCACATGTGACCCTTAGCTTCAAAAGAGTTAAGGTGCTGGCAAAGGCACAGAGATTATCTCCACCCACACAGGAAAGCATACATGACTGAGTAGCTCTGTAGCAGCACACAGGAAAACAGAAATGTCTAGCCCAGAATAATCCTTGAGAAGGAAAAAGTGCACCCTGCTGGGTGGCAGAGAGTTTCCAACCTGGCAAGCAGATCAGAGACCTGCAATCAGGTCTCAATGTCCCATCCTTGCATCTCCAGCACTCTGTCTAGGGTGTGACCACTGAGAGAAAGAACAGCTAAACCATAGGAACATTCTGGATATTAAAAAAAAAATGATGGGAAATACAATCCAGTGTTTTACAGATTCCCCTGATGTCAACAGTCTGGGTGCCCCACGCAGATGCTGTTTGGCTGCTTGCAGAGTCCACACCAGTGTCTGGGGAGATGCTGTTGGGCTGTGCCTGGCTGGCAAAGCTGTGACCTTGCTGTTCTCTGGGTTTGCCAGGCACTTTCCAGACAAATGCTGCTCCAAAGACTTCATCAGTAAGGAAGCTAAAGTAATATGTGAGAAGACTGAGGAGAAGCAAAATTAACTATTTATATATATGTATATTTAATATGTAGCTGCAATTCCCACAGCTCTCCACTCAACCATCACTTTCTGGGAATGTCTTATATTAAGCACCAGGGCTTGAGGGTGGATTAACACACAGTTTAAATATTCTCAAGGCCTAACTCAGAAAAGCATCAGGAAGAACAAAAAAATGCAGAACATTTTTCTAAGTCTTTGTCTGATGTAGGGAGATGTAGAAAAATTCATGTTTGCTATTTCTTTTTGCAACGGTCTATTCATGAATCACAAGTCGATTGTCACTGAACCCCAGGGTCTGTCTTTTTCTGTCTGGGATGCTTTCCACCAGGAGAGCATGAGGCTCATTAGAGATGCAGTCTCTGTGATCAGCACGCAGCAGTCGGGTGGGAGTCTGTCATTTGTGGCATGCATGTGCCAAACTGGGTCCTTGTTTCTGTTCACTTTCCCTGCCTTCCTCAGAGAAGGATGTTCACCCCTTTTCTTGCCTGGCCACTCCTAGCAGTAGCCCTTTAACCCCAAAGACACAAAGTGAAGCACCTGAAGGAGACAACTGCTTGTCTGTCAGGATTACTTTGGAGACACCTGGCAACCCTTTGCAAAGGTTCCTATTTGCTCTCATCCCTTGCCATCCTTTCCTGGGTGCTGGTGACTAGAAAAGCAGTGGTGACAGCCTCCAGCGTGGCAGTGCTAGGGAAGCCCTGGTGGCACACTCTGGAGTGGGTGGCAGGGGGTGCTGAGGCAGGACAGTGTTTGGCTGGCTGCTCTCTGCTGTCAGGTGTGGTTGGGATCTCTCTGATATGGCTCCATCCAAATTCACTTCAGCTTCTGCACTGTAGGCACCTGGTACTGCCAATTGCACCCTCTTTCAGAAAGTGCACCCCAGTGCTCTCATTGCAGCTTATCAGGAACATCAGTAATCGAGACAAGCTCCTGATCTCCTGATTTCAGTTATTTGGATCATACTGGGGTTAGATATCCAAAACAGGCAGTGTAAAAATCATGCCTTGCTTCCAAAGTGATAGGAGCTGATGAAACAATATACCCCTATTTCTGCAACAGCCTTTAGGCTTATACTGAAGGGTATAAGATAGTTATATAAAAAAGAATATATTTCTGTTTCCTGCCTGAGAAAGTGGAAAATACTTTTACTATCTGCGCCCATGTAATTTCTGAAGCATGGTTCATGCCAGCTAGAGGGGACGGGGGTTTTGTGGAGGTTTGATGCACATGGTGCTGCTGCTGCAGCTCCCTGTCTGCCTTGCTGCAGTGACTGCAGTTTCCAAAGCATCAGTGTGGATACACTGCACACTTCTAAATCACAGGACACAGTTTCTTTCCAGCTCTTGATTAAGTTCTTTCCAGCATCTTGGCTGGTGGGAATAGAAAAGGCCATGTCCTTCCTTCTGTTAAGAGTCACCTCCTCAGAGAGAGCCTGGGGGGGTTCTTCTCAAAAGAGAACCCATCCTGGAGATGAGAGTTAGTTGACTTAATCCACTCCTCAAAATGCTACTGTGCTACTTCCAAGCAATACCAAATACAGATGCTTGTGGTATATTGGTTGTAGAAATATACTTCTTTTTGATCTCACACTGTACACCCGAGAGATCACTAATGCATTCTTCAAAGCTTTTGTGGAATAATTCTGCTTTTTAATCTGAGGCAGCTAAACCATCTAATAAACAAATTTGTGTTCTTCCAATAAATGTATATGTCTGGATGCCTCCCAGTAAAAAAATAATGGAATCACATTAATATCATATATTGTGTTATACATGTTAATTTATCTTCGAATAGACCATTAAATATATATTGATTTTAAATTATATCATTCATATCCACTGAAGTTCTGCTGATAAACCCTACATAGCAGAAACAGCAGCATAAATATTTATTAATTGAGCCCCTAAGCAAGTGACTACAGTACTAAATCATTTGTCATGTGTCCAAATAATAAATTTGGGCTGAATTCCTAACTGATGCACTGCCACCATCTTCAAAACACCCTGTTTAGCCTTGTTGTCCTTAGATAATTTTTTAGTTTCACTTGACAAAACATTTTCAAATTCTCTTGGGGTTTATGTACAGATTTATCTTCCAGTTTTGGAAAAATCTCTTGGCTTATCCCTAGGACACTTCTGTAGGAATAAGGGTTTCAAAATAATGTTTCTAAGAGTTTACTTATTTCAGCTTTCAGGTATAATCATAGCTCGGGGGCCTACTGGAGTGCAGGTAGAGATCCCAGTCATTGCTGAATGGAAATGTAATCTTCTCCTGTCATCCTGATGTCTTTTTCTTTATTTGAGTGCCAATATTGCTTTCACACCAGCATCCTGCTGCGTCACTGATTTACCTGGATTGTCCTACAGAGAGTGACAGCAGATCATCATTCATCACACACTTGAAATACAGTGGGCTTCTATCTCCTTCTCTGATGATGAGCAATAAGGAGACACCTCTTTAGTTTAGTTGGCTTCACAGAATTTGTATCAGTCTGGGATTTCCAGTCCTCGGATTTCATTGGTTTGCTTTGCACCTTTGGAACAGTTAGGAATTTGGACAGTTTACACATACCTTTCTTGAGCCATCAAGGTGGGGCCGTGGTCATTTCTGCAGGGGAAAAACCTTTGCCAAACTGGGTAGATTTGGAGGGCTACTTTCCAAGCAGGGCTCAGAGAGAGAAATAAAGGGTATTAGCCTCACATCTGGCCAGAATTACAGTGTGTTACTGTTTGAGCAGGTTTACTAATGTTGTTATCAGTGTGACTTAGCTGCCAGAGGGCACCAGAAGAAGAGTGCCCAGCATCCCAAAGCCAGCCCTGGGCTGTGCCCACGGGAGGTTTGCCTGGCACAGTGCTGAGCATGGCTCTTCTCCTGGCCTGCTTCACCTGCTGGGTGTACATTCAGCCTCTGCTGGCAGCTGTGCCCAGATGTGATAAATCCCCAGCAGGGAGCTGAGGCAGAGCAGACATGGGCTGCACAGACTCCATGCTGAGTTTCTGAACTGAGTGCTTGTAAAACTGCAGTGGAGGAAGCCAGCCAGAGAACTCTGGTCCACTCCCACGGGTCTGGACTAAACCCCAGTCCAGCCCTAAAGCCAGGCTTGCAAAGGCTACTTTTTTGTATATCTTCCAGGGCTTTTTTTCCTTTCTGGTCAACTTTCCCTGAACCCAGGAGGAGCAGAACTGCATTAAAAGTGTGTTGTGATTAACTGCAGGAGCTGCCTGCTGGCTGTGCTCTGTTTTTCAGTAATGCCATTTTCAGGGTTTTTCTGGAATTTGGGTAGTTTATTGCTCCAGTGAACTTTGCCAGATGTATGTCATCTCTCACTACCACTGGAAATATAGGAATAGAAATTTTAGAAAGGAGGCTCAGTTTATTTTTATTTTTGGCAGCCTGGTGAAGTCTTTTATTTCAGTAGCAACACAAAACTGTGCTTGATATGTTACAGCTACCTCTAAACTTTAAGGCAGGGGATGTAAAGATGTTCTTGGCTCAGTGTATAGTATCACTACATATGGAAAATATAAATGGTCACAAAATCTACTTGATTTAAAAGGTGGGATTCCTTTTCTTTTTACTTAAGCTCTCTAATTTCATGAGTGTCATATGTTTGCTGTGATGAACTCTGCTTTGATTCTTATTGCAGTAGAGAAAGCCATGCCTGGGGATTTAAATTCTTAGGTCAATAAAAGGGATTTCATAGTAGAATTTTTCATAGGTTGAATAGTGTAGCATAAAGGTGAAGATTCATTTATAGCTGTGGAAAATAGATCCCTTTCTTTGCTCCAAAGCTTTATGCTTAGAAAGACTACAGTTTTCCCTGATGTTACACACAGTGCAGTCCTGATAACTGTTCTGTCATTTTCTGGACCAGTTTTACACTTAGAAATCATGGTTTAATTTTCCATCTATCCTTAGCACACTGGCTCTGTTCTGGGGACAGATAATTCATGAGCTCATTGGCTTGTGTCCACTTATTGAACCGTGAAGCTTCTGAGCTTCTTGCCAAGAATTTCAGTGCTTCCCTAGGAACCATTACAGTAGGATTCAACAGCTCAGGTAATCTGCAAGATCCTATCAAAAGTCATTAAGGTGTGACAGTATTAAAGCTAATTAACAGCTCTGGGTGCCTGAACCTATCCCTGCCTGGCTTTTGCTGCAGTGCTTCTCCAATATCCTCTCCCATCTGGGCAGAGGAGTGACAAAGAAGGGACTCAGTTTGGGTTTTCTTGTCCTACCTGACAGGATCCACCTGATGCAACATCTCCAGAGACGTGGAGGGGGTTCTGACCAGGAGAATGCAAAAAAATAAAAGGTCCTTGGCTTTTTTCATCATCACCAAGTCAAAAGAATTTTTTCATCAGTCTAAGAGAGACCTCCCATTAACAGCTGCACTGCTGTAGGGGGTGTCCCTTAGAGACAAGAAAGAGATCTTCCAAAAGTTCCCTTAAAAGCCTTTCAAATGTAACATTAGGCATAATGCTAATACATTAAGTATATGTTAATGGTCACCTTCTCATTAACACTCTTCCTGCAGTATGCAATATGCTGTTTAACTGATGTGACCCTCAGAGGGCTGTACTAAACCACTGAAGATGTGAGGATTTTTATTGTTCTGAGAATCAAACCATTCTAAAAAAAACCCCTATTAAATCTTTTGTAGTGTCTTTTAATCTGTAATCTTTCAAAGTACAGATAAATAATCTACTAATATTCTAATACTAATATTTTCCTGGGTGACTAGGTGCCCCTGCCCAGGTAGGGGGGTTGGACTACATGATCTTCTGGTCCCTTCCAACCCCTAACACTCTGTGATTCTGTAATATTCAGATTTTTTACAAAATCACTGATTAAAAGTAATATATATAAGCAAAACATATATATATACACCATAAAATGCTGCACTTCAGCCAAGAGCAATACCCTGGAAATGCTTTTATGTCTGTGTCTGTATAGACATCAAGGTTAAGTGTTGCCATGCAGGGTGGCTGTTTAAGAATCATGACTATAAAAAACTCCTTGAGTCTATGGAGGACAGTATGTTTAGTGCACAAAAATAAATACTCATGTAAAATTGATTGGGAAAAAAAAATTAAAATAGGATAATTATAGTTATAAATCCACTGGAACAGTAGGATGTGAGCAGCACGATTTGATTAGATGATTTGCAAGTTGATTAGTGATCCTTATCTTTGCCTCCAGCATTTAATTGCCCCCGTTGGTCTTACTTGGCCTGATGAGCCATCTCAAGGCAGAATTTATCACCCAATCATGCAGGCAGGTGCTCAGAGAGAAAACTGTCTCACCACAGTGGAAGCACAAGCCCTTCTCAAAGCTCTCTTTGCCCCCTTCTCAGTCTTGCTCAGCCCGGTAGCTGTGGCTGGCTTGCAGTCAGCAAATTGCTGCTTCCCACTGGGGGGCTTCAGGGATTTGCTCCTCAGGCATAAACCTACTCCTGGAAACTGAATTTCTTGTGCAGCAGTGCCCAGACCTTTCCTCCAGGTAGCTCCTGAAGCTTTTGCTGACAGCACAGTGGGGTGATGCTCCCCACTTTTCCCTGCAGCTCAGACTGACCCAGCATCCAGTGTTATCACATCCTATTGCATGGAGGGAATGCTTGAGTCACCACATTTTGCATCCTCTTTCCCTTGAGTTATTGCTTCTTCTCAGCATAAAAAACCTCTTTTTTTTTTAATTGCTCGTTATTTTTACTCTCTTCTGTCAACAGAGATGACTCCAATGGCAAGGGGAATCACTGCTTCCATACCCAGGCATGAACTTGGACATGAAGACCTCTGTGTCTGTGGATCTTTCATGCCTGTGCTGAAGACCTGTACAGCACATGTGTTGATTTGCACTCACTTCTAACTGGCAGAAGAATATCTCCTGCTCACCACAGCAGGCACAGGAAAACAGTACTTCAGCTTTCCAGATGAAGCTAGGAAATACAGCCACACAGTCCAGCACTGGCTCATGGTACTGAGACAAGTTTTGTCTCCTAGCAACAGCTTGGGTGACAAGTGCACACAGTGGAAAAATAAAACAAGAGAGTTTTGTTGGAATTTCACACTGGTGTTCTACACAGGTCTGAGGGGGGAAATCAGACATCAGCAAAACAGCAAACAGCAGATGTAGGCTGAACTCCAGCCACCAGGGATGTCCAGCAGCTACTGGTCAGTCACAGTGTTGTGCTGCATCTCTGCAATATGTGAATTTTGGTAGGTTTCTGGGTGGGTTCATTCAAGGTTTTGGGTGGAGATGGGCTTTACACCTTCATCTGAAAATACTGAGCCCTTAGATTTTTATTTCTGCTGCAGATGCTCTCCCATGCCCATGAGTCTCACCATCTTTGCCCCACTTGTAACTGTGCTTACTAAAACCTGAAGTTTTTATTTTAGTTTTGGCCCATACTCCAGTTGTCTTTAACCCCCTACCCCCAGTTTTTACTGCATAACAACCTCAAATTCCTCTTTTTTTTGCTATTTGTTTATATGACTGAAGAACGTTTTACAATGTGTTTTTAATTTCCTTTGCAAGGTCTCAGCTTTTGACAGATCTCACTTTCTTCCCACACTTTCTGACCTTCCAGAAGCAGTTTTTCCATGGTAGTCAGCCCCTCTTTTTCCATTCCTTGCAGGCCCTTTACCTACCTCTCGTATCATTTTCAAGGTGGATTTTCATCAGTTTGGTTTGGAGCTCTTCTCCATGAGTTTTTTCTCCTCCCCAGAATGCAGACTCATTTACATACCTCTGACTTCAGGCATCTCCTTTGCAGTCAAGTCTCGCAGTCCCTCAGTTCAGTTGACTTCACAGCTCTGAGATTGAAAACAGCCAAACATGAGAACCCAGAAATAACACAGATCTGTTTGTCTTTCAATTCAGCTTAATCAAAATCCTCCATGATCTGCTTGATCAGGACTATTTCTACAGCCACCTCTTCTGTGATACCCTCTCTGTGTCTAAATGAGCACTACCTCCTGCAGGCTCAGTAGGAATCTTGTGGAGTAAAAGTCTGTAGAACTCCAGACCCCAGCACATCTGAGCTCTGCCATCACCCACAGCCTGAGTTTTACCACGATGTCATTCTTCTTAGATCCAGCACGAGGACATCCCACCATCTCAGTCTGTAAGTGCCTGGCTGTAGGTCCTGCACCAGCAGATGTGGCTCCTGCATCTCACTGGGGGGCTCCATGTGCAGTGTCCAAGGGATGACCTTTGATGTCTTTCCATTTCCAAGCAGAAAAGTTGTTTCACTACCTTTCTGCTGACCTGGCCACCCATCTCCTGAACAGAACTTTGTGTTTTCTCCTTGCTTTGTAGATTTCTATCTTGGCTCTGCTGTCTTTTCCTCTTCCTCACTTGTTCCATTTTGAGATTACTTGAATCTGTTCCAACCTTAACTCAGAGCTTCAGTACTCCATAGACAAAGGCAATTTGGGCACTGAAGACAATTTTCCTCCTAAGAAAGCTTCCCAGTAATTGAAGGTGATGAAACATCCTTTCTAGCTCTGTCCTTGAGCTATTTGTTGGGTTTGTAACTTAATGTGCTTTTGCCTTTGCTTGCTGGAGCTCTGAGACTTGAACTGCAGATCCCTTCAGCCTACACCTTCTCAGCAGACAGAATTTGTCACAAAAAACATCCCTGACTGAATTTCCCCCTCCACACCAGTCTCCCCTTGTAGCACAGAGATCTAAAAAATGAACGTACATGGAATTTTCACAAGAGCAGCAAACAAATAAAAATAAAAATAAAATTCAAGCAAAAGGTGCAAATGAAAACCAGTCTCTGCCATTCTTAAAGGATTTCCCCCTGCATTTCTGAATCTTTGCCCATGCAATCCTATGCAGTTGCTTTGTGTTACTGATAATTTCCCATCTGACATGTTCCATCAAAGGAGTTATTCCCTTGCACAGTTGTTAATGTGACATTAAAGAGATGAAATTTATACTTCAGATGTCCGCCCAAAATGGCATGTACTTCATTAAATATATATTTTGAAATGAGAGAGTTGCTCTAAATGGGTTTATATTGTCAAATATTTAAGACAGAATCAATACTGCCAGTCTTCTTAACTTTCCTATTAAGCAATAAAAAATATTAAACGCCCAGTTTGTAGTACAGTTTCCTACACAGGGCTTTCCAAGAGTCAGCACTTAGTGCCTCCTTTGATACATGTGCATTAATTTAATATGTATGCTTTGCCTAAGAACATGAATAAGTCATTCCTTTTAATGTTTTAATTTGCATGTTTAATTTGAGTATGGGAATCGGTGGAAATGCACTTAAATGCTTATGCTGGTTGATTCACTTTGTGTGGAAAATGGGTGCGTGCAGCACAGGTGAGAAAGCAGGGATCTGGGCAGGGGAGCTGATGGGAAAGCAGGGTGTCATTTACTCACATCTTGCCCGTGCAGTATACGAGTGGTCGGATCTGCAGGGAAGTCACTATTTTGTAGTAGCTTTTGAACAGGGTTTAAAAATCATCTCAACGTGATCAGAACCAGTTTCTACAAAAAACACCAGCTAATTAACTATATTTTCTAAATGGCATCGTTCCTGGCCCAACCCTGCTTTATTTTATATTTTATAGAATAGAATCTAGTTTATATTTTATAGAATTCTATTTTATAGAATTCCTGTAGAAAGCTTCTGGAGCTGCTATTTCTGAACACACCTGTTATAACAAGTTATGTTAGAAGAAGGATACTCCTAATCAATTATAAAATGTGATCAGAAGCCATAAGAAAGATCTTTTTTATGACACCAAGTAAGGCTCGTGGCTGGGCAGGAAAAGGAAGGGATGGGTGTCATTAGAGGGGGAGGGATGGGGCTCACAGCCTCCCCTTGAGAAAACAGAGATGGACAAGTCAGGAAAGGCCAGAAAGTCTCTCAATTAGTCAATTTTGGGCTGAGTGCTTCCAGGGGTTTTTACACATTTGCTTTACACCTGTTTGACAGGTAAAAGGGACTCACACCTCGTGGACATCCCTGGAAAAGTGAGTGTTGAGCAGAGATGTCAATGTTACATAGCAAAAGGGCTCCTTTAGATTTTCTGTCTTTCCTACTTAACCAATGAGGTCAGTGATGAGAACGAGGTATGCACCACAACATTTATGGGCCTTCAGGTTTTCAAGTCTCCTCTTTTTTTTTTATAAAACAAAACAGCCCAAATTTCCCTATTGCATTTAACATCATAGCACAATTTCTTTATGACTTTAGAAAAATCCATACAAGCTTGGGTTTTTGTTTTTGGGGTTTTTTTTTCCTTCTGGACATATAATACTAATTACTGAAAAGCAAAGAAAGATTTATTGCTTAACATTGAACTTTCTCCTCATTTGGAAGTGAATGCTCATGACTTTACACTACTTAAATCTCATTTGCTGTAGCCACAATTGCAGAATCCCAGCTCACCTGCTTTCTGATACTTACTAAATAGCATTTCATACTGTACAACTGGGTGTGTTTTGGCTTGGTTTTTTTACTGGACACCAAACTAAATATTATTTCACACTCCAGCTCGGGACTTGGTTACTGCTCGGGACTGAACTCATGTGTTTTACAGTGAGAAACGTGTCAGTGCTGAGCAGAACTGTGCTCTTGTCACTTGCCTTTCAAAGCAGCCAGGTACCTACAGTTGCTCCTGCACTGCTTCACCTTCAGACAGTGTGGCCAGAGCCGTTTCTCAGCCCTGGTTCTCTGGCACACAAAAGCCAGTGGAACCATCAGCACTTCCAAGATAGGGTAAGATTAATTTAACTGGTTTTTAAGCAGCGAAATGAGTGTGAGGAGATTCCTCCCCTTGCTCAGATGGTGTTCTAAGACAGGACGAATGCTCCCTCTGGAGGTGCTGAGCTCTGCAGTGCACTCAGAGCAGCCCAGGGCATCCAGCCTCTAACACTTGCAGAAGTCACCAAAAATTCCCAGAAATTCTCAATGAGGGAAGATGACCAGGAGAGGAGGGGAAAGGCTGGGGTTTCTGAATGCAGGTTTGGTCACAGAATCAGAGAGTGGCAGAAACCTGCCAGCAATACAGGTCTCTACTTGCAGTCTGTGGCATGGGAAGGAGAGATGGGAGGTCGCTGCAGTCAGAGGGCACGGAGATGAAAGGAGCTGTGGGAAGTGAGGTTTCAACTGCACTGCTGCTCACTGCACGTGTGTCAGTGACACCAACCCCTGTGTCCTGCAGCCAGGCTGGGCACCTGTACTTGGCACAGCATCTGCCCAGCAGCCTTCTTGCTTGACAGAGTGAATTACAGCACCTCTCTCCTGATTTTGGCATGAATTAACCCGTTTTGCTACAGGCACGCAGAGAAAATGCAGTTCCAGGTGTGTGGAAATTCAGCCCTGTTCTTTCTGCACGATTGCAGGTGGAAATCCTGCCTGAAAAGCCAACCCAGATTTGGCTCCATGTTAATAGAGGACAGCAAGATCATAAGCACACTGGGCATGGCTGTGTCTGTACTTGTGTGGCCAGACGCTCCATAACCAAGAAAGTCTATGTCAAGCCGACTGCATTTGAAAGAGAAACTTATCCTAAACCAGCATTTAAAGATGGAGAGAAATAAATAAGATGAAAGTGTGTTTTCTACCCTCCACGGCTCTGTTGTGGTTTACAAAATTAGCCTAAAGCACTTTCCAGAATTATTTTCAACACTCCTGAACATTTGCAAATTATTTGTTTGGTTTGGGGTTGTTTGGGTTTTTTTAATTTAGAGGAAAATAAATACATCCTTTCTTCTGGATTCTCTGAAATATAAAAACAGGAGCTGCTATGCATCTTTCTGCTTAGCAGTGCACAACACTGTGGACCACAGCTCTCCCTCTTGCTAAGTGCTGCCTGTTCTTTCACTGGTGATGGAGACTAGTCCATGCAGTGCCACTCCACATCATCCAGAGGTGTTGGGAGAGCATCAACCACAATAGGAAACTACAATCACAGCTATTTCCGAAGGGTTGAGACCACACAGAAAAGACATTGCTTTGTTTGGGTATTTTTTATCAGTTATCTGCTTTCTAATTATTGGGGCTGGTCTTTCCCTTATCTGTGCTCTATTGAACTGTGTGTGGTCAGTCTTTTACCTCAGCCTGTGCCTCAATACTGCTCTGCCCGACAGAGACAGCAGAACAGACCTCACAATGAAACCTGAAAACCATTGCAATTGTGAAAGGATTCATAACACACACTCTAGTGACCATGCTGGCCTTCTTAATCCATCATCAGGAAGAGGATCTGATTATATTTGTTGTATATGTCTGTATTATTGCTTATATTATTAATGTTCTTAATGTGAATATATTTGTTATACATTTCTATATTTGCTCCTTTGAGGGAACTGAGGTGAGGTTAAAGATGCTTCAAAGCAGGCAGCTCTAGCAGCAGATGGTTTCCATGCAGCCCAGCCCATGCCAGGCTCCCCCCACAGCTGCTCCACCTCACCCCCATACCTGAGCTTCGCTCCATCCGCTCTCAGCTTTTGTTATTGCCAGCATAAGGATATTTGTCAGGAGATAAGTTGGTCTTTTTATAGTCAGGACTGGAGTTTCCATGGTGAAATTAGCCAACAGGAGTTTCCTCTGCAAAGCAGAGCATATCCTTTACTGGCAAAAACACGTTACTCTCTTGGCTGTGAGGAAGTGTCATTGTCCGAGATCTATTCTGGTTTTTAAGAGCCCTGTATTCTCAAAGAAATATTTTTAACTTGAACAGAATATTTATACTGTCCAGTGAGAGCAGTTTGCCAGGTTATTCTTAGTGCTGCTTCTGTGTTTGCTTTAACTGTGCATCACTTCTTCCCCATTGATCTTTTTTCTTACATGTAATAGAAACTGAAAGTAAGGGTAATAGATGAAAGTAATTCCTGGAATTAATCTACTGACAGAGCCAAAGTAACACTGGAGATTATTTTGATGCCCCACAGTCAATGTGTATCCTTACCAACAGGAATGGTTTCCATGCAGTGTTTTCTGGAAGTTTCAGAAGCCTTTGGGGATGCCCAGAGCCAGCACATGGACCTCGCTTTCAGTACCAGACATCAAGCAGAAAAACACCTCCTCTTCTTCTTCTATTTGATGTGCTGAGCTAGAAAATGAAAAATCATCTTTTAAACTAGGAACCTTGGAGCAGAAATTAATAAAAAGTTGATTGTGAATCCATGTATAAGAGCTCTGGTGCTGGCACAGAGGTGGTTTTGTGGGCTAACCCTGATCTCACCCACAGTGAACATGGACCAGCCCCATTAAAACCCACAGGGTTACAACATTATAAACCCAGTGTGAGACCACAGTCACAACCAAGAGGCACCAGGGGATTATATCTGTAATAAGTTAAAGAAATACGTTTGGGCTGTTTTCCCTTAGGCCTTATCATCTTAATAAACTGGCATTTTGCTGATGCAGAGTAGCTAAGGCCATGGCTGTTTGCACTGCTGGCATCACTGACATGCCTGCGCTCCAGTATTTTGCAGCATCAAGGCATTTTGGTGCTTATCTGCTCCAGCATCCTCATCTTTCTTCCCTCCATGCCTCCCCAGGGGAGCAGAGTGACTGTGATGGATGGATTTTACATTGCTAACAGTCATTTAGAGCTACCTGCTACTCCCTGATGGAACAGCTCTGATTCTGCCACGGAATAATGAGAATTAATGACTCATCTGCTAATTATGCTTTTGTTTTATATGTTTGTGCTTTTTTTTTTTCTGCAGGAACTGAGCACCCTTGTCTCTTACTGAGGGCAAGACATGAAGCCTGCTTCAAAATCAGAGTAGCTTATGAGGTATAAGCATGAGCATGAAATCACACTTTGCACTGTTGGGGTCACCACAGCAGATCTGCCTTCTGGTGGTTCAGAAATATCCCCCTAAAATACATCCATCCTGGTGACAAGCGTTGGTGCAAAGCAGTTCTTTGACATGTTTATTTAAACATTAATATGAAGGGAAATGTTAGATTAAATCATTCAGATTAGAAATTCCAAACATTCTGTTCAAAACACATGGCTAATAAATCTTACATCCCTGTCTTCTAAAATAAACAATTCACCAGAACAAAAATGCACATGGTATAGAATGTGATCTTGAATCTGTACACCTACCTTCATCAAGAAGTTTGGGCTAAAAGCATCAAAAGCCAGCTTTTCACAAAGCACAACAGATCAATACCTGCAGAGTGTGGAGATGCTTCCAGAGAGAGATGATGCAAAACTGCACCATGACAAGCTCTGGACTCTACCTGGTACTGCAAACCCAACCACCAAAACAGGGGGATGGAGCCTGAGGCTTCATGCCCTAATTCCCACGTGCAATATTAATGATGGCATCGAGTGGTGAGATGATTTTATTGTCACTTCAGGGTGTTTTATATTGCTTCAGGATCACCTTGCTCCTAGGGGACAAGGAGATGAGTAACAGCAGCTCATTCCAAAAAAACCTGTGATATAAAAACCTTAATGGGGCTATGAATTTTGCTTCACTTTTATTGGTTTTATATATATTTGAGACTCCCTTGCACACCAGGGCATGAGGCTGGAGAGGCAGCAGCAGCACTCCCAGCCCTGCCTGGCCCTCGTTCTCTGTGGCCTGCAGGAACTCATTTAACCTCTTCCAGCTTCTTCAGGATAATTATGCTCAGCCCACAGGGGTGCTGAAACAGATTAATTATCTAAGGCTCGTAGAGACCTTTGAAGATGCCAAGCACTGCAAGTGCTGCTTGTTCCAAATGTGTACTATTGCACACCCAGTGCATGGCAGGATTGGGGAGTATTTGATATTGCACAGCTGGAGAGGAAAAAGAAATGAGGAGCATCCTTGGGGAGCCTGACCTGTGTGTGTTTCTGAACACAGTTCTTTCCCCATCTCAGTGGGGAAATTCTATTTGAATACCTTTCTCAAGGCCTTAATAATTTGGTGTATCAGGTATGCCTATGTAAACTTCCAAGAAAAGGTATAATTTGGAATTTAAATGACCATTAGACCCTTGGCCTTCTAACTGCAGTGGCCACAGCTGCCAAAACTCTGGTGACTTTCAGCCAAAATCAGTTAGTTTTAATTTTCAACACTATGGCAGCTGTGCCCTTGTTAGACAGACCACAGCTGGGGAAGTCTGGACTGAACAGAAGGAAGCTTCTTGCCAGGAGGGCAACACAGATCCGAGACAGGGGTCCAGACAGGGATGATTCTCTGTTCTTAGAGGTTTCTAGCTCAGCCAGGGAAGGCAGTGGCCACCTTGCTCTACTGCTCTGAGCAGAGAGAGTAGCAGAGACTAGTAAAGACCACCCCAGTCAGGAGAGAGTAGCAGAGTAGTAAAGACCACCCCAGTCAGGAGAGAGTAGCAGAGACTAGTAAAGACCACCCCAGTCAGGAGAGAGTAGCAGAGACTAGTAAAGACTACCCCAGTCAGGAGAATTTAGGGGGCATCATTAGCAAACCCCTGGGTCCAAGATTTTCTTGAAGCAATTGCAGAAGCTAAAGTTTGAGGATCATAATCCCAGATGTCCTTAGAGTAGGAAGAGACACACTAAGGGCTTGTCAATGTGCAAAGGTCGGACCCTTTTGTTCCCAGAACAAATAAAAACAATGCTGAAAGGCTCTGTGCAGTCAAATACAACCCCTAGAAAGGAGGATTTTGCTTGTGAAATCGACTACCTAAGCGTGGGGAGAAGTTGTCATCTTAATTCACCTCTTATCCTTCTCCTAAAACATTTTGTTCCCTTTTTCTTTTCTCCATCTGTTCCACTTAAGCAGCCATTTACACTCTGCATACTGTCTGTCTGTCCTCACCTCATACAAAGGGTGAGGCTCCCCCTGAACTTCCAGCATTCATCCTAAGAAACCATGCTTGAGCCCAGTGCTGGAAGGTGACAAATATCTTTTCCACGCTGCAAAGCCTCAGTTTTCATTTGCATGAAGACAAGTGACACACTGCACACCGTAGGATGTTCTCCTGCTGGGTCTGCAAAGAGCTGCTCAGGTAATTATTAAAATCTTCATTTCAGCTGTCAGCAATCATTTCAGTTGTGCCTGTCAGCGAAGGTTGGAACCACGTGTCTGACAGCAGGCTCCAGGCCCTGGGTGTAAAGTCATCTGATGCACAAACCCAACATTTCACAGTTCTAGTGCTTTATAAACAACCTTTCCCTGGTCACTCGGTCCTGCCTCTTTGTTTTAAAGCCAATACCTACATTTCTTAAGCACATAGTCTTGCCAAATGGTTCTTTCTTTCTCCATACGATAATGTTTTATTATACTAAAATCTGAATTACATTTCAGCCTCACATTTAGTTGCACTAACCAGCTACTGGTGCAGCTACATATTTTAAGGTTCCTTTAACTGAGATAATTCACTAATGCCTGTGGTCCTGCATACAGCACAGCCTCAGGAGCTACAGGAGATCCTCTGCAGGAGAGACAACGGCACCAGTCCAGGCTATGCACGATGTGATGGCCAGAGCTGGCCTTTGCTGGGGGCACAGCTGCAGGAGCACACACCCACAACAAGTGAATCTGCAGTAAAAAGCAAGCATCCAGTTCTGGGGTTTCACCCAAAAGTGAGTAGTTACCTGTCACCACACTGGAACGGGCTCGACAGAGGGCAATTAACAAAAAGCTTTGTTCATCTGAGATTTATGGAGATGATTACCCACTGGGGCAAAGTGCTCTCCATGAGCACCAAGAACACATGCCTGCAGTCCACAGGAGGCTGGTGGAAGAGTTTAAACACTCACAATAGCTTCACAAAAGCAAAAGCTTCATCCTGGGAAGCAGAGGAGAGATCCTCTCGTCCTGGGGCTCAGATGAACAATCCTGCTCTCTTCCAGGCCTCCCTGGAAACCTCCCAGCCACACTCTGGTGTCAATGGATCCTGCTCAGTTCTTGACATTTAACATGGTCACAGAGAGAAGTGGTTCATAGAAAGCTCCTTGTTCTTGCCCAGTAATGAGTGAACATGGGTGTAGAGAATTATTCTTCTGAATAATTCTAACCTTCTAAAAACTGCATCTGCAGGCAGCTGGTTCTGCAAATCCCATGGCACCTGGCTGCACCACCAGTGGTTGCTTGAATTCAAACGTGCAAGGCTTATAGAGTAAGGAATATTATCTTCATATTGAAAAAACTTTCTAAAAATATATGTACCCAGTATCAAGATATCGTAGGCAACAAGATCTGACTTTTTTTTTTCAATTATTATTCATCTACCATGGAATATGTATTTTTTTAAGTAGCATTGTAAATTAATGCTAGCAAAATGTAATTTGTAATTTAAATGTAAATCAGAATTGACTACAAATAGAATTAAGCTTTGAATGCCTAGGTAGTATCTACTAACCAAACCGTTTTGTGGTGGGGTTTTTTCCACTAAGATTTTAAAGCGTATTATTCACCTTGAGTATCTCAATGCATATTATCTGTATATGTGTGGTATAAAAATGTAAATAGTGATAAAAGATTAGGTTAACGTTGAATTCTGGATTGAAACAGTTGTGTGAAACTGCAGACTGCTTTATGCAGAGCTATATGGGAGTCTTCATCAGTGTGTGGAGGCTGCCTGCTCAGCCAGGGGGGCATCAGAAACAAACAAAATCCTTGAATTTAATACTGCAACAGAAATAAAAAGACACGGTGTCTGTTATATTAATCAGACACCACACAGTCATAGAATCATCAAATCAGAGAGTACCAGGGTGGAAGGGCCCCCAAGGATCACCTAGTCCAGGCTTTTATCTGGCTGCCAGGTTGATGAAGAGCTATTTCCTACCTCGCTCTGGGTGCAGCCTGTCAGCCAGTTCCCCACCACCCAGAACACTCACCTAGGTTGTAACAGGTCAGTTTGCCTGGGAAGAGCCTGTGTGGGACCATGTCAAGAGCCTGGGGAAGTCCAGGCAGGCACTGTCCTCCCCTTGCACCTCAGCATGGGCTTTTCCCCACTGATGCAACCACCTGACTTGGGTAAGCTGGCTCAGGCCAGTTGGAATGGGAGCTAGGCAAGATTCTACACATTCAAGTCCAGTTTAAGAAAACTTCAGTCTTAAAACGACCTCAGTAAAACAAACAAACAAACAAACAAGGTCTTGTGTAAGGACAAATGGAAAGGGACTGTGAAAGCACAGCAGAAATAAAGCAGAAACAGTCACTCTCGCTGACAAACAGTGGTAATGACAAGTGACTAATAGGCATGACTGCTCATAAAGCTGAATTTAGCTTTAATTTCCTCAAAAACTTTTCAGGAGCATGAGCAATATCATTTCAACTTTTCTCAGAAAGTTTCTTGGTTTTGATGGGAAAGGAGGTACCTTGTAAAACGCTGCAAGAAATTCACCTGGGTTGTGTCACACTTGTTCATTTCAGCTCCCTGCCACAACTCGCCGTGGAAAGGACTCGCTCACAATTGTCACTTTAAAACCTTGAAGGGCAATGTTCAAAACAGAGCTCCTGGCTCCTTTTAAAGTCTTTTTCCATCCCAGTACAAGTCAAGGAGGAAAAGTATGTGCTACCAGCTTCACAGAGATAAACTCAATAACTTCAACAACACATCTTGGAGAAGTTCACCAAGAAACTGGCTTCAAAATAAAGCTAAAAAAAAAAAAAATAACTGATAGGAAAGGAGACAGGCAGGATTACCCTTCATTCAGAGAAGTTTGATTTCTTGTTATTCCTCTAGACAGAGAGCTGGCAGGCAGGATGCTCCAGTGCATTAAACACATCTGTCTCAGGCACAGCACCTCTGTAGGAGGAGGGGACACCCCAATTCAGTCTCACTGCTGCCAAAGCCCAAGCACTGACAACGTGCTGCTCAGCAGAAGGGTGTGATACAGGAAAACAACCCCCCAAAAAAGTACAGCTTTGAATATCCAAGGTACCACATGATTAATTCACTAAGATGTTTAAATCAATTCAATATCTAGATATCTCCTTAGATATCCAAGTCTTCATTTTTCTCGGAAAGAACGACTTTTCCAGTGGAGCCATTCCATCCTGTTCCCTCAGAGGTGCTTTTTGTCAGTGTGCACCTGTCTCCAAAGCAACTAACCACTTGTGCTGGGAGTGGAACTGCCGTTCACTGCCTCCCACACACGGTGCCTCCCCTCCTGGCTGTTCTCCATCACCATGGAAACCCCCATGCTCCCATCCCAGAGCACCTGCTCTTTGCTTTACCAGTCTCTAGGCTTTATTCCCAGTGCTGGTGCCAGCTTCTAATCACAGCAACACCTCATAGGCTGTAGCCCACGCCAGGACCCAGTTACTTGTATGTGCGTTAGTGTGAAGGGGATGGGATGGGCTTTGTTCAGCAATTATAGCAAAAAATCCCAAAACCAAGCATATGTTTATATCTTTGTCACTTTCCTGAAAGGTATTTGTTTCCCATTTGGTTTTAACAGCTTAATCCCTCAATGCAAAAAGGTGGCAGATGAAGATTATCTTGCTTTTCCTTTCACCTTCTCTCATTCAGAGAGAACACAACTTTCTCATGGAAATAATCACATATACAAGTTTACTACCCATTTTCTGCAGGCATTTTTCTCTCACCTTGGAATGATTACAGGAGTGATGAACAAAATGCCAGGGACTCCAGCCAAACCCCTGTCTCTCTTTAATTCCAACGGGTAGTCAGAGAAATGCTTGCCTGTATTCAGCCAGCCCTATTTTTATTGCCATGTTTACATGTGTAATGGCCATGTGCAGGTAATAGCTGTCCCCCTCCCTGCTCCACCCAGGGCTTTCCAGCATTGCTCACTGGAGCTTCAAGCAGCATGCCTTTGGCCACTGCCAAATTTGCAATGGCATAATCCAGGGAAAGCACCTCAGCCATTACACATGCAAATGCACTAACTATCAAGAGCATTATTTTAATAGATTTTTCACAGATAGCTCCCTCTGTTTGTCCCACTCACCATCCCCATTCAGACTGGGATGCAGGGGAGGAGAGACACCAAGAGGGAGGTGGGGATCCAGCAGCCAGCCTGGTGCTCTGCAAGCCCATTGCAGGCTGACTCTTTGCAGGCGTGCAGGAAAACCAAGGCAGTCACCTGGCCATTGCTGGCAGTGATGGGAAATAAAACAGAATTACAGCTGCTTTGGCCCAAACCTGAGCACAAAGAGACCAAGTCCTTTAGCTCACCATCGGTCAAACTTACCCTTAATTTCTTGGCTGGCTGGAGTGGTGGGTGGGCAGCCTCCCCTCCCAGCTACTTCCAGTTCTGCAGTCAGCTTTTCAGACCTGCTCATGTCCAGCTTCTCATCCAACACCACCACACCCTTCTCTGCAGAGCTGCTTCCCAGTACCTCATCCCCCAGCCTGTATTTATAGTGAGGGTTGTTCTGACCCAGGTGCAGGACCCTGCCCTTAGTCTTGTTGACCCTCATGAGGTTCACCTGGGCCCAGCTCTCCAGCCTATCAGGTCCTGCATTACCCAGGGATAATGGGTTTGAATTAGAGCAGAGCAGATTGAGACTGGATCTCAGGGAGAAGCTCTTGACCTTGAGGCTCAGTGGCACAGGCTCCCCAGGGAGGTGGTTGAGGCCCCATCCCTGGAGCTATTGCAGGGGAGGTTGGCCAAGG
>WYEA01006444.1:10626-38448 GCA_033558465.1 Alcedo atthis | reverse complement strand
TGGGTGTGTACGCGTGTGCGGACGGCAAGGCATGGGAGGATGGTCCACGGAAAGGCCTGTGTGCGCCTGTGCGTGTTGGAAGTGCCGACGGGCTGATCCGGCAGACGCGGGTTAACGGGCCTGTAGAGGACAGGACCCTGTTCACCGATACCTGATGTAGATTGCATGGCAGAGGGGCTTTTCATGCAGGGATGTGTGTTAGGAGCGTTGGGGAGTACAGAAGAAGTACTTTACCTTGAGGGTGGTAGAACAGTGGAATAGGCTCCCCAGGGAGGTGGTTGAGACCCCATCCCTAGAGATATTCCAGGTGAGGTTGGATGAGGCTCTGAGCAGCCTGGTATAGTTGAGGGTATGCCTGCTCACTGCAGGGGGGCTGTACTGGATGACCTTCAGAGGCCGCTTCCAGCACTAAACATTTTATGATTCTATGAAAGGAGGTGCAGAGAGGCAGACCTGCATTTGTGTAATAAATGCACTTCAGAGGTATCGAGGGGATGATCCCACACACACAGGGAAGAGAGGAAAGATGGGTAGGGTTTCTGTTCTCAGCACAGAGCCATACATGCACAGGGTGATACAAGAGACGCAAGTACGGAGTGATGGTGAGAAAGCTTTTTCCACTCGCACAGATGTTTGCAAAGGTGTTGTTGAAAGACTTGTGTTTGTGGTCACCTGCATGGGGCTGCAGGAACAGGCAGCACTTCTGCATACAGGCCATACAGAAGCAGTGGCTTCATGGGTAAGAGAGTGACAGGAATACACAGACCAGCACATAGTGTGGGAAGGGTTTTGGGGAGTATGTATCACACAGCAAAACAAGTCAAATGACTGCCGGCATAGAGCAGTGTAGAGGTTGTAAAGCATGGAGTCATTCCAGCTAGTGTGTTTTCAGGCTTCACTCAGTGATGCATTGTAACATGCTCTGACCTACCTTCATACAGCACCCCAAGTCCCACCCTCTTTTTATATTGTCAGCGTGAGGTACTGCATTTCTTACAGACATTGTGAATATTTCAAGCCTGTTAAACAAGAAAGACAAGATTCAAACAGACATCATAACTGTAGATGTTTTTAGCATGAAGAAATAATTTGCCTGAAGAATTATCAGCTGACCCTTTGAAAGTGTAAACGTAATTAAGTGGCTTTTTTGCCACATTGGTATTATTCTGAAAGGTAAACTACTCCTTCAAGAATTAGGGTTGTTACAGAATGTCGGGGATTGGAAGGGACCCAGAAGATCATCTAGTCCAACCCCCCTGCCAGAGTGGGATCACCTAGACTAAGTCACCCAGGAACAGATCCAGGAGGGACTTGAATGTCTCCAGAGAATGAGACTTGTTGGAGTTAAACTAGAAAAACATCCAGTCCTAGTTTTGCAGAACCGTAGTGGATAGCAAGTGGAGACTAGAAATCACCTTTAGCTTTAACAACTTGGAATGGATTCCTGATCTCTCTCACATTACTGTTAGACCAAAACATGGCTGTGTTGTGATAAAACCTACACTAATCCGTGTTAAAAGTAAGGAAGTTTTCAAAAAGTTGCTGAATTTCTGTAGCTTCCTAAGAGTGAGATATCAAATGGACTTTCTAATAAAAGTTTACTGGGGAAAAAAACGGTAATGTCAAAGGAGCATGGATGTCAGCATTGCTACGCTTGCATAGCAGCTGCTCAGGAAGAGCTGTCGAAACCAGTTGAGGCTGATACTGCTCAACATCAATCAGATGAAAGTTGTTGTGCATTAACCTGGAAAAAAGTTTATGTCCCATTAAATTGGAGTAAAAATTTGACATGACATTATATTTAATATAGAAATGGTACTTAAAAGACAGTTATTTTAAGAAGAACAACAAAAAAACTTATAGGTGATCTGATGCTCCCTGCTACCAGCTTAGGAGAGGGAGGAAATTTAGGTCATTTGGTGGGATTTATTGCTGTATAGTTTTTCATGTGTGTGGGTTTTCTTTGAGGGTTTTTTGAATTGCTAAATGAAGAAAAAGCACCACAATAAAAACAGCAAGGAAGGATGTTAAGCATTAAAAAATATTATGTTTAATCTACTAAAAAAGATGTAAAGTTCTGCTGGAGAAAACATCTTGTCACAATAACTGTTGATGTTTTATAAAAATACTGAGTCTCTGTGGCCTTTTAATTGTCAGATAAAACTGTTTTTTTTTTCAATTTTTATGTATTTTGGCATGCAAAGCGCAAAGCAGTATGGAAGGGTTTAGAAGTCAATGTTTAACTTACTTTTTTGCATCAAAGTGTATTTAACAGATAGGTAAACTGACTCAGAAAAAAATTGAGTCTACCCGTGTGTGTATTTATAGTGCTTTGTTCCATTCTGTGATTTTGGAATATGAGATACTTTCCTTTACTAAGGCATCAATTATTTTTCCCACTTACAAAGAAGTTTCTAAACAGGAAAATATCATTTTAGTTCAGTGAGACTTGAAACTCATAATACTTAAATATTGTTTACATAGAATTTTTGTGCATTGTTTGTAGAAGCAGAAGTGTTAAAACTGGGTATTAACTTCAAAAAAATAATAAATCTGTCCTTTTCTGAAACCCTCTGGTGGTAGGTACTGTGTCAGTTTTCTGTTATCAGTTACTTCTGGGCTGCGCTTGCATAGGCTCTTCATGAAGTGTAGCATTGACCTGCTATCAACTTTTATTATTAATGCTGCATTTTTTCCCCTCTGCTATTTCAGGAGGTGTATTTCAATAATCTTGCAAAGCAGAAACCAAAGGAAGTAATGGAGAAGAATGGAAGCAACCACAAACTGCGTGTTTGTGTTGCAACTTGCAACCGTGCTGACTACTCAAAATTAGCTCCCATCATGTTTGGTATCAAGGCAGATCCACAGTTCTTCGAGCTCGATGTTGTCGTGCTTGGTTCCCATCTGATCGATGACTATGGGTGAGGTGAATTTTTATATCTCTGCCCATCTGTTTCTGGGGTGTCAGCCATAAAATAGTGAATTTCAGGTCATATAATCCTTGCCATCTCGAATGTACATAATGAAATTATCAAATAAAAACGTGCTACAGGTTTTAATTTTCTCAGAGGGAAGGTAATCATCAGTAATTGTAAACTGCAGCTCCCACTTTGCATAGTTATTGGAGAAGGTAGTTACAATAGATTTACAATTACAGATTCCATATCCCAGGACAGCACTATTAGTTCTCACTTCCAGGATTGTGGAAGAAGGAAAGGGTGGTTGTCTCTTTCTGACAAAGTGAGTAACTTAATGTACCTTCAGGTGCATACATTAATAGCTTTATGTGCCTTTGGGAACTTTCAGGTACATACATACATTAATAACTTAATGTGCCTTCAGGTGTCTTAAGGTACATAGGTATGTTTTGGCAGGTGAGATTGAGGTCCCCTCCCTAACCACACCCTATAGGTGTATGCAGTATTCCCTGCCTTGGTGTTTCATCACCCTAGTTGAGTGTTCTCCTGTTTTCTGGGGAGAAGGCAAAAGGAACATCATGCATATTCTTGCTTGGATTGTGGTTTTTGGTTGGTTGGTTTTGCTTAGTCTGCACGTACCAGATTGTAAGTGAAATAGAAAGGAAAGCACTCTAAACAAATCAAAGTCAGACTTCAGCACAAGGCTGGCAGCATTATATCACTGTTGAATGTTTAGAAGTATGATGCATGTCTTCAAGAAAAGGTGCTTTTTGGGCCATTTTGTCAGCTCATAGGTTAGGGTGTGAGGTGGTTGTATTCTCTCAGTCCACCGACAGGGAGTCCCACTGCTGCCTGTTCTCAGTCCAGTGCTCTGCTCCTCACCTTGGGCTGGCTGCTGTTCCTAATCCCACGGGGTAAACTCTACACTACAGGACTGATGTTTTTAAAAACCCCAGCGATTAAACTTTTTGCCAAGTTAAGCGAGTGTGGAATTACATCCTCTCTGATGGAGAAATAATACTATTTCACTAACCGAAAAGGAAAAACATGGCCCTGGTTTTTCTGTAGTCCTTAACCCTTTGCTGTCTGCATGACTTGTGCAGTATATGACAATATGAAATACTACTTTTCCAGTTGCAGTGTGTTCAACACCTGTCTCTTTGATACAAATGATTTGTAATGCATAAAATAATAGGGATTTTGATCTGACAGATGTTTTACTGTTGGTTGCTTTGTGGTAACTTCTCAAACCCTGAAACTGATAGATATTTTTCAGGACCTAGTTCTGCATTCCTTAACCTGGAGGCTCCTAGGGAATGGGTGGATCCTCAAAACATGTGTTGTAGTGATTCAAGTAGGGTAATTGACAGTAGCAGCATTCAAGTAATTGTGATCCTGTGGACTGTTTCTTACTGAAATGTTTTGAGGATAGCAAAAGAAGCAAAACAGCTAAAATGTAGTCCTGTTTATTCGTTTTTTGACCTTTCAGAAGGGAAAGAATAGAGAATAAAAGAAAGCTCTTTGAAAGAAATGAACATAATAGGAAAAAGGCAGGTCTGTGAAGTATAATTGTAAATGGAGTTGGAAATGCAGTGCAGGTTTTGGGTTTTTCTTTTATGCAATAAAAATCTGAACCTCTGCACTCCATCTGCCTTTTAAAAAAAGCAAATTGCCTAAAAAGGTACTTGTAAGAATATATGTGTATTACAGCAGAGAGTAGAATTGGGTGATGCAGAGAGAGAGAGAGAGAGAAAGAGAGACAGAGGTTTCTTTAATTATGCAAAATGGAGATTGTATTGTTGCTTGGGCTGGAACACTTTGTAGTCATTGCTGTCTTTTCTCAGCTTGAAGATGTGAGATTTTCATTTTCAGAATGTGAGTAGCAGATTGGATGTAATGCAGATTAAATCTGATTACAATCAGTTTAAAAGTGTATTCCTTTGAATATGACAGTGGAAGTGTCAGATGGTTTGCAGACAAAATCAAAAAGCTTAAGGGTTTTCCTCTAGCCAGAGTGTGGCTATTCCTCAGACTATTGAGGCCAGGAGTGGTGGATTGTGGAAGAAAGGGCCCTGTAATGTGATCTTTCATATTCCACACACACAGCGGTAAGCAGTGGCAGTTCTCAGGATTGAAGGAATGTTTTATTTTATCATTATGGAATGGAGCTGGTAGTATCTCTGGAAAATATTTCTGAAGGTGTCTAGCAGACCTCAATGCTTGGAATGTGTGGGAGAAGAAGCTGTTAACTAGGTGGCTCGGTCAGGGGATGTCATGAGCAGGCCCTTGCTCAAATGACAGTTATCGCAGAATCACAGAATATTAGGGGTTGGAAGGGATCTAGAAGATCATCTAGTCCAGCCCCCCTGCTAGAGCAGGGTTACATAGACCAAATCACCTAGGAACGCATCCAGGTGGATATGGAATGTCTCCAGAGAAGGAGACTCCGCCAGCTAACACAGTCATGCTGTGAGGTTTGTTGCTGTGAACCAAGGTGCCTTTCCCCTCCTCCCGCTTCAGGAACACCTACCGCATGATTGAGCAGGACGACTTTGATATCCACACGAGGCTGCACACCATAGTGAGGGGGGAGGATGAGGCGGCCATGGTGGAGTCTGTGGGCCTGGCCCTGGTGAAGCTGCCGGATGTGCTGAACCGCCTGAAGCCCGACATCGTCATTGTGCACGGGGACCGGTTTGACGCGCTGGCGCTGGCCACCTCCGCGGCCCTGATGAACATCCGCATCCTGCACATTGAGGGCGGGGAGGTGAGCGGCACCATTGATGACTCCATCCGCCACGCCATCACCAAGCTGGCCCACTACCACGTCTGCTGCACCCGCAGCGCTGAGCAGCACCTGATCGCCATGTGCGAGGACCATGACCGCATCCTTCTAGCGGGATGCCCCTCCTATGACAAGCTTCTCTCTGCCAAGAACAAAGACTACATGAGCATTATCAGCACCTGGCTAGGTGAGCAGGCTGCTTGTTGTGGGGTTCATCTGACTGTCAGCACTAGACAGACTCAGAGGTGCCAGTGTGTAGGATCTAGCTGACCAGTGATTCTGAGAAAACTAGGAAAAGAGACTGAGTCCTTGCTGGTAATTTAACTTAACTGCAGATAATTATCAGGCATCCACCTGCTCCTCAGAAAACTAGTATATCAGGTAATAGTATCTGGTATTTCTTTTCTTACACATTTTCTTTTATTCTGTCATTTATAGCTGTAAAGCTACAAATCTGTCCTAGTGAACATATCGCCAAATAAAAAAAAAATAGCTTCTTAAAGGGTAATTTCTCTAAGCTGAACAATTTTACACCAAAGCAGTCTTCTGTTAACAGCTATTTCAGTGCACAGAATGTATTGAAATGGAATCAAAGCTATTCAGGGCTAATCTAAAAAAAAATCAAAGGGAATTTACATTATGAGCATTCTTTTGAGGAATGCACTGCAGCAATGCAAAACATGCCAGAGGCCTTTGGTGTTTCATACTGATTGACTTACAGATAATTCCTGTGAACAATGGGGTGTTGTGTTTGCTCTTTATCTTTGAGAAAGCAATCACCTATGTGGCACGTTCACCTGTGCAGTTGGAAGCTAGCATCCTCTTGAGTCAGCTGCTGAATGTTTTCCCGATAAACTTTTCTTATCAAAGCTGTGTAAACCAAGTATGACTGACTTTTCAAATCACTCACTGGGAATGGCATCTTTGCTTGAGGATGGACAACAGAGAGAAAACCTGGGCAGCTTCAGGGCTTTCATGTTATCCCACGTTTACACTGCTGTGAGGAGGGACTCTTGACTCTGCTATAGTCTTGCAAAAGTTCAGAGGTAGGCTTGCAAGGTAATGGTTTGTTGGGGTTTAGCTAGTGGTCTCTG
Organism: Alcedo atthis; assembly: GCA_033558465.1. NCBI lineage: Eukaryota > Metazoa > Chordata > Aves > Coraciiformes > Alcedinidae > Alcedo > Alcedo atthis. The sequence continues at coordinate 31,651 of WYEA01006444.1, read as the reverse complement.
AACTTATGAGACTTGCTTAGAAGGGCAAAAATCAAACTAGATCCTCTTACTGTTCTATGCCAATTAACACCCTTTTCTTGGGCTTGCTTTGGACAGGTGAAGATGTCAAAACAAGAGATTACATTGTTGCTCTGCAGCATCCTGTCACTACGGATATTAAACATTCCATAAAGATGTTTGAGCTGACACTAGATGCACTCATCTCCTTCAATAAGAGAACACTTGTTCTATTCCCTAATGTGGATGCAGGCAAGTAATACACTGTGGTGACAGAGGGACATCATAGGTGGTCTTTAAAGCATGAATTGGTTCTTATGAAGTGCTTTTATCTCAGAGCCTCCAGCTAGATGGAATTAGCTTGATGGTCTCAGCATCATGTGCATCTGTTGTAGCTCCATGTTCACAGTTCTGGAGAACATCTCATCCTTGTAGTGTGGGGAGGAGGATGAAGGGAAACCATGCAATATGTAGAAACAATATTACTGCCTCTTGAGTTAAAACCACAGAAGGATTTTTGTAGTGGATTTTGGTATCGAACTTTGGCTTGTGTGTCCAGCTTTGCAACTTATGCTGTTAAGGATAAAAAGAGAACAAAACCAACTCAAGAGCTGGCATCTTACTGAGCAGCTTTTAGCTCCTCTGTGTGTCTTGATTTCCAGTTTAAAACAGACCTTGACTAATTTATTCTACCTGTTGCCTTTCTGCAGGGAGCAAAGAGATGGTTCGTGTGATGAGGAAAAAGGGCATTGAACACCATCCAAATTTTCGGGCAGTAAAGCATGTCCCATTTGACCAGTTCATCCAGCTCGTTGCTCATGCTGGTTGCATGATTGGTAACAGCAGCTGTGGTGTCAGAGAGGTGGGAGCATTTGGTACACCTGTCATCAACCTGGGGACACGTCAGACAGGAAGAGAAACAGGTACATGTTTTCTTAAAGACTTCCATTTCCTCGTGGTTCTGAGGCTTTCCACTTCCACGGGATAAAGTCAAATTAAACCTTGACAGAGGTCATCTTGCAGTACCAGTGCAACATGATTTGTGAACCATTTTAAAGCTTAAGTGGCTATTGCTGTATCATGTTAGTGTTGCTCGTGTGTTTTACTTAAGATAAAGGCTTTTCTTTACAGGCAAGTTAAAATATATCTCCATTTGCAGTGGATTCTGTTTATCAGAATAGGTAAATAATTGTTTTCCAGTGTAGATACTTTGGTGTTTGACATGCATTGAAATTTCAGTTTTAAAAATACAAACTCTTCACCTCTTCAGAAAACTTCTGTCTTGTGGTATGCCACAGATATGCAGAGATTACACAAATAGCCATTCACCCCCTTTCCACTCATGCATTTTTATTTAATAATATAATCCTGCTGAAGGCTATTGTTTTATTTCTAGTGTTTTGTAATGCATGGCGGTGAATCACAGGAGTCGTTACTTTACTGTGGGAAAGAGAAGGGACGTAACTGATGAAGAGTGATGTCAATCTGCCTGGAGTCTTTCCTGCTTAGAGGAAACAAAAACAATTACTTCTTAATTTCTAAAGCAGTTCTTACCCTCTAATGTTATTTGAGGAGCTGACCTGTCCTGTTATGTTAAATCTTGCCATCTAGGGGAAAATGTTCTTCATGTTCGTGATGCTGATACACAGGATAAGATTCTGCATGCTCTACAGCTGCAGTTTGGTAAACAGTACCCATGGTAAGCATGTGCATCTTGTGTCACTGAAGGGAAGGTTAGAACAGGAGAATGAAAAGCAGTCCTGAGGTGGTTAGTACATCATTGGAGTGCTTTTAAGGCACTAATCTGAGTCTACAGATTATTTTCATTTCACATCTCTCATGCAGAATCAGTGCAGTGTTGGTTATGCAGATTAATATTTTTAAAGCAAAATGTTACTAGTAAATTTTGATATAACAAGAATCATAGAATGTTTAGGGCTGGAAGGGCCCTCCAAAGGTCATCTAGTCCAGCCCCCTGCAGTGAGCAGGCATACCCTCAAGTAGACCAGGCTGTTCAGAGCTTGTCCAACCTTATTTAACAGCCAACAGAAAGTCAGACAAAACTTTTGGCTTAGACTAATATGATGAAGAGGAATCTCATGGGAACTTCCTGACTACCTGCCTCTGACAGGTGCCTGAAGGACACACTTGTTTGTGACTCCATTGACCTCAGGCATGACACACAAGAGTTCTGAGTGCAAGCTTCCAGGGAGCTCAGGATGACTTTCCTTGCACTGCACCCATATAGTATTGACCCTCAGTTCTTCAATGGGTAAATCCATAAAAACTTCAAGAGGTCATGTTTGCCTAATTAAGGACAAGAATCGAGAGTATCTTTCTTAAGAACTTCAGTAGAGTAATAAAACTGAATTGTCTAAAACCAAATCTCTGACACCATGTGTGATGATAATTTAAAACAAAATTTCTTTGTTGAAAACCGACATGAAAGTGCAATTCATTTTACCTAGTTGCCACCTGTGTTACAAGTACATCTTGCCTAAACTTGTAGCATATATACAAAACTTTCCATTATTTAAAAACGTTTATTGTGGGGGTCCTTTCACGAAACTGTGAATTTTTTGTTTCTGTTACTGGGTTTGGCTTTTTCTTTGCTACCTTTCCAGTTTTCTACATTCCGTGTTACGTATTTCAAAATGGAGCTGGTGCCAAACTTGCACAATCTGTTATGTGATCTTCAAAATGCTGCTACTACCACCATATGCCATGATACCCTTGAACAGCTTGAGCTGCAGTAGTGTTAGAGTAGCCATACAGGAATTTTGCAGTGACACAGTATCACAGCCTTCTATATAAAGGGCTTTATAGATTACAGGGTTATTTCCAATTAAATTGAGCTTTCTTTTTCATATTGTAGCTCAAAAATATATGGAGATGGTAATGCTGTTCCAAGAATTTTGAAGTTCCTTAAATCTATTGATCTCAAAGAACCATTGCAAAAGAAATTCTGTTTTCCTCCTGTCAAAGATAATATCTCTCAAGATATTGATCACATTCTGGAGACACAGAGTGCTCTGGCTGTGGATCTGGGCGGAACGAATCTACGAGTAGCAATTGTCAGTATGAAGGTAAATATTCTGTTGTGCTTTTGGGTATTCTGCAAAATGCACTGGGCTCTGTGGATCTGTTCTACAGAGGGCATATGGGCTGTGATGCGGAGAGGCTCCAGAACAAAGCAGTGCTGCTGGCCTTTGCTGGTGAGTGAAGGAGTTTCCCTCAGTTGTTGCACCTCTCATACAGTCCTGATACCACTCCCCTGCTAGTTTGCTCCAGTGCAGTTAAACTACCAAAGCCTGTTTGCTGATACATGGTCCTAGCTGCTTCCTCTCTGTGGGAAGCTATCCACACCTCAAAGAACAGGACAACTTCCAGACACATGATCCCCTGTGCAAGGTGACTTGGCTCACCCTGCCATTTTTTGTATGTTAGGCAAAAAAAAGGTAAACACAAGAGCAAGTTGGTTTTTTTTTTACTTTCCCACTGCCTAATACAGCCATGTAATGGGCAAACAAAATTGTTTAGCAACAACCAGCATCTAGCAAAGCAGTTTACTGAAGGGGATTGGTGGATTCATGGTGAGTAGCTTCAGCTTACAGAATCTTTCAGCTCTTCTGCCAAGAGAAGAACAGAGAGTAATCAGAAATTCTCAGTCTCCTCCTGCATAGAAGTACAATCAGAAAGATAGTACCAAGCCTCCATGCAACAGTGTTTGTTGTAATGCATCACACCACAGAGATGTAGAGTAGTTGGGAAAAGATGGTGAATTTGAGCTCTATGATGATCTAAAATTCCTGTCTGTTTCATGTTGGGCTTAAATTGTGTTGACTGTGTCATTTCATGGATTGAAGGAGGCATGATGATTAAATGATGGATAAAGATGGATAAAGGTATGATGAATAAAGGTATGATGATTTCATACCATTATCAGAATAAGTAGAATTTTATACATACACTAGAATTAATAGATACTTTAAATATTGAGTGAGTTTTGAGTCTGGAGTGCCTCTCTTCTGTAAAAGTAACCCATTTGGAATATGTAAAGGCCATTCAGTGTTGGCATCCTGTGTGACTGGATGCTCTCCTGCTTAGGAGTTCTCCAGCCCATGTGTTGGGTAAGGGCAAGTTTTCTTCTGGCTCTGTCATGTACTAGCAAGAATGTCTTGCTTGCATAGCGCTTATCAGCCACAGACAACATAGTACAGAGTCTGACAGCTAACTGAGATGAAAACTAGTGCTTTGGAAACATAGCAAAAAGTGAAGCCTACAGCAAGTGAGGCTACCAAAATGGCATCAGTATCAGTCTGATTGCCAGGTCACATGCAAAACCATCAGCTGATGATCCAGATCAATGAAAAAAACCCTCAAAATTTCTGTTTAAACTTGTGAGCCTCAGGCTTATGTGATAAAAATTACTTGGTGATGGTGTAAAAATATTTTGAATAATTCTTATACACAATGAACCAAAGAATAATTATAATAAATAACCCATGTTCCTGTTTTGGGGGTGGGAAATACCCCCACAGAAATCATGACCTCTGCAGCATTTTCAAGATGTGAATGAAACTCATGTTGAGAAGTCTTTGGCTTTATTCTCAGCAGTACTGCACAGTTACTCTTACCATTACATTGCTTACATCCAGATAACTTGATCAGTTAGACAGTTAACTCAGACAGAAAAGTAAGTTGGCTGCAGAGAGATACAGGGCTATGTAAATTGACCTGGTATGGCCCAGAATTTTTGCTTTCATTTAAAACGAGTTATCTGGCAGATATTTAAAGTCTTAAAGACAACTTTTTAAAGTATAGTATTTTTTTTTCAAAGTAAAATTAACACCATATTTTCTGCCAACACAACCTGGATGTAGGCATTTACAGGAAAGGACAGAGTTGAAGGTCTACTTTTCATGAAGAAACTTAAGTTTTCAGAAGCTTCTTTTAAAAGCTGTTGTGTGTTCTGAGAATTACTGCAAACTCGTATTCCAAAATAATTTCCACTGATTGCTCTCCGCCTCCAAATCACAAGTGAAGAGGAAACAGAACATTAAAATCCCCAAACCCTACTGCTGATGTGATACTGAGATGGTGGGATCTAATAGTCAAATCATAGACATTGTGAACTCTTCTAGGTTGCTTTGCCCACAGTGACTCAGCCATGTTGCACATAGATTGTCTTTGTTACTCCTTTTTGAGTAGTTATACAGTGATGTTCATGTAGTTATAGAATATGTGGGATATAACAGGGAGGTTAACATAGCTAAGCAGCATATCTTCTGTGGTTTCCCATCTTAATTCTGCAATATTATAATTCCATTAAGATTATCTCCTCAGTACCCACAGATTCAGGTATGCATAATGCTGTCATTACACTGCCTGACTGCCAGAGTTGGAAAGAATCCTTTCTGCTGGGCCCTCCCTCCCTTACACAGCAGACATTGCAGTGAATAGTACTCCATAAGTATTTCAAGTCACTCAGAAGTATAAATACTTAGAAGAAAATGTGTTTTTGAAAGGATAGTAAATTTTGCAGTGGAATTTCTGATGTTGAAATTTCATTGAAATTTCTGTCTGTCTGACTTTCCTTCTGCCAGTAAAACAGAAGTGTCTGTGACACCATGAACAACTGCCATTCAAATTAGAAACACTTCATTCTTAAAGCACTGTGGGGTTTCTGTCTTTTTTGGCAATTGCTACTCTTAGTTTTTGTTAACACAAAGTATATTGAGCTGTATAATGCTTTACTCCCAACAACAATTCCAGTATCTCCTTTGATATTTCCTTACACAATCCATGTGGTCCTTAAAATATGTATTTTATTTCACATAGGGAAGGTTGTCTACAAAATCTTGCAAACTTGTCCCACAGAGTTGTCAGGAATCACGCACAGAATGGCCTGTGAGATAAGATGCAGGGCATGCAGCTGTTTTTTGGGCGTTTGGTTGTTTTATTTTTTTTTAAGAGAGAAGTTATAACTCCCATTTCAGTGTGACCAGCAGTTTACATTGCAGTGAAATTTAATCATGAAATACATGTCTGTGGGGAATGTTTTGTTGTCTTCTATTCCCAGGGTGAAATAGTTAAGAAGTATACCCAGCTCAACCCTAAAACTTATGAAGATAGACTAGAATTGATTCTGAAGATGTGTGTGGAGGCTGCATCAGAGGCAGTAAATGTGAACTGCAGAATTTTGGGAGTAGGTAAGTTACAAACACTACTCTTTGTCTTTTCACATAGATTTTTCAACAGGAAATTAAATCACTACTGATTAATTTAAAACACCTTTCTAAAACATATCTTGTGCATTTTAAGCTCTTCAACAAAAACTTGAAAATAAACTGGAAAACTTGAAAATAAACTTGAAAACTTGAAAACAAACGACTATAAAGACTAAAGTTGCCCCAGTCTGTAACAGCTATGAAAGCAATCTGCAAATATATGTCTAAAACGCACGGTATATAATTTCTGTGGATTTTGAAGCTCCCTGCAGTCTCTGAATTGTAAATCACGTGCTTAGAATGTATTGGAACAGCTCTAGAAACAGCTGCAGGTGACCAGGTTCCTCTCCTATCTGTAAGCCTTAATGGCCAGGATCCAACTATGCAGCAGAATTTTCAGTTACACATAGGCAAAATAAAAGCCTAAAATGTTAGATTAAGTTTGCAGCCCACAAAGCCAAAGGAAGACTTCTGTTCATGTCCAGTTTATCTACACTGTGGTAGAGTTCCAATTTAAACTGTGCTTATATCAGACAGCACTTTTTCTTCAGTGTAATAATGACTGGGAGTTTTGCTCTTAGATATTACAATTATTTAAGAAGGTATCAATTAATGTGTACTGTATTTTTAAGGAGGACATAAAATCCTCATTGTAGCTGACAAATCCTCCAAAGAAAAGCAGTTTGCTCTAGACAAGATTTACTTGAATCACAGAGTATGAAGAAAAGTTAAAAGTATATTTCAACAAATGTTAAGTACACGAAGCCGTAAGAGGAAACATGTCAGACCTTTGAATCAAATCTTCCAAACTATCTGCTGGGTGATACACTGTTAGTGACTTAACCACACAGGTTATTAAAAATACTGTCACCCTCATAGCTCCTATAGGAAACATAGCAAGCTCTACACTAGTACCTAAGAGCAGCCTATAGTCAGTGTGTTTATTGGGATAATGACACCATAAACTTTTACAGAAGTTTATATTATGGGGATAAAACCTGTAATTTGTTTCTCATAAGAATTACCCTTGTTTATTCTTTAGCTCCCTTCCTTCTGTGACTGCTTGCTGTTCAATTACTGAGTTACTGAGGGGGACAGATGTGCTACAGAGCAAGAAATTGCTTACCTGGCAGTTTTTCGTAGCTGTTCTTTGTCTCATTCAGGCTCGTAATTTGGAGCAGAATACTATCAGAAATTTAAAGTTCTCTTTACAGAATGGCATTTCATTTTTATGGGAATAAATAATGTGTTAGATTCTAGTAATTTCCTTAGGGTTAATAATCATAAGATGGAGAGTTCCTGTAACCGTGGAGACTTTTTTGCAAGACTGAGTAGAGGGGCAGGACTTAATAATGGACTTTTCATCAGTAACATTGGTTATCACTTCAGCTGCCATAGGCAAGGGTAAAAGTAAGAACCATTGGAAATGGGTAAGCAGAAAGCCACTAACAATTAAAAAGAATTAATTAAAAAGAAGCGGTGTCTTCCTTTTAGTCTTGTAAACTTGTTGTGTTGGCACTCAGAATGGTGCCTACATGAGAATGACTTCAGCTGAAGAACTCCCACTGAAACAGGTTTAATTAGAGTGATTAAAAAGAATGAAAAAGAAATCAGCTTTTTGTCTAGATGATCAAATAAATCCAGATTGCAGCAGCTGTGCAGTTAATTTCTTATCTCTTTCTTTTTGTCCCACTGAAATTCTTTATATTAAAAAGAAGCTGTATTAAAATGAGGGAACAGTAATCCCTACCTAGCCCAAAGAACACTAACAGCTGCTACTGAATTATTTTTTTTTTAACTTTTTCACAACCCAAGTTTAAAATCACAGGCTGACCCCTATCTGTTCACACATATTGCATAGAGGTACTTGTGAGAACTATCAATTTATCATAGAATACCAGGTTGAAAGGGACCTCAAGGATCATGTACACCAACCTTTCAATGTGAAAAAAAAAATAGTTTAAATGAGCTGGCCCAGCATCCTGACAAGCTGAGTCTTAAAACTGCCCAGTGCAGGGGAATCCACCATTTCCCTTGTGAGATTATTCCAATGTCTTACTGTTCTCATGGTGAAAATGTTTCTGCAGTCCAATCAGAATCTTCCCAGGAGCAACTTGCACCCTTCCATGGGTCTCTTTGTGAAAAGGGAGTCCGCATCTTGGCAGCCACTTGCTGGGACATGGTGATAAGGGCTCCCCTGAGCCTCCTCAAGGCTGAACAAACTCAGTTTTCTCAGCCTTTCTTCACAAGGCGGGTGTTCCAGTCTTCTGATAATCCCCATGGCCCTTCCCTGGACCCTCTCCAGCCTGTCTGCATCTTTTTTGTATAGCAGGGACAAGTATTAAGTGATTTGCTGCAATCTTGCATTAAGTAGGAACATTAATGCTTTGACTAACACTAACCATTATCCATCTGTTCAGTCTTAAGATATTGGTTAGTGGACTTCCATGAATTATCTTTACATGTCAGAAATGGCACTGCCAGGAATACTTACAAATTTTTACATTCACACTCTGCTTCAAAGCCTAGTACTACAAATAAAAGCACTTGTCATTTCAAAGAGAAAAACAGATTTTTTACTTAAACTATTGCACAGACGTAGTTTTGATTTTTTCTCTCCTGTATTTCCGGTACTTAGGAATTTCCACAGGTGGACGGGTGAACCCCCGAGAAGGAGTTGTGCTTCACTCTACAAAACTCATTCAGGAGTGGAGTTCTGTGGACCTCAGAACTCCAGTATCTGATGCTTTGCACCTGCCAGTCTGGGTGGACAATGATGGAAACTGTGCTGCTCTAGCAGAGAGGAAATTTGGTCATGGGAAAGGAGTAGAAAATTTTGTAACACTCATTACTGGTACAGGTGAGTATCTCAGTGTACCCAAAAACCAGCAGTACCAGTAGCTCAGAGGCTTAACTGATTTTAAAAGCATAAACACCATGCCTAGAAAATCCTTATTTATTAGTTTCGCAAACCAAAAATCCTTTTGCCTCTATTTCTTTTAGAATATTTTTTAATTTATTCAGGCAAATTAAAATTTTTGCATCTTACAACTTCTTAGTAAAAGAAGTTGTACTGATACAGCTATGCAGGCAAACTTTGGGTTTTTTTTCAAAATAAGGAAAATCTGAGCAACTGTATCTGGAAATAATTTTGTGTTGGGTTCTTTTTTCATCTTTATAGCTTAATTCTCTTCCAGGTGCAAAAATAAGAGTCAGATCAGCATATGTATCTAGAAGATAAGCAGCTGAATATGAGGGATGATGCTTATTATATCTCAAATGCAAATGTGGAGTAACCTCTTATTTGTTAAGGGCATTGTTTAGAAAGGTGGCAGTAATAACCAGCTGATGAATCCCCACCCAGTGCTTGGGAAAGGGAGCAGAGGATTGTAGATTTAAGTGTCTTGGCTCTTCAACACACAGATTCAGTTGTTGAAATGCAACATTAAAGCATCCTTGTATGAGTGCAGAATTATAAGGCCACTTGAAAGGTTTGTTCTGTGCATAAAGGATCTTTCACAGTAGTTCAGAACCATCTTTGTAAGAAAGGAGAAGCACTGTTTACCATCTTGAAACACATGAGGAGGAGGGAGCTTGGTGCTTATTAGGTGTATTGAACAGAGAAGAGTTCTTCAATAACCAGAAGACCACTGGTGCACTTAATTTGTCTTGTCTGTATTAGAATAAGAAAATGTCAGCTCCTGCAGAATGGGGGCTTTAGAAACTGCTGGTTTTTTTGGTTTTTTTTAAGTGTAGAAGTTTTCTGTCTTTGCAGGAATCGGAGGTGGAATCATTCACCAACACGAACTGATCCACGGCAGTTCTTTCTGTGCTGCTGAGCTTGGGCATATTGTTGTATCTTTAGATGGACCAGAGTGCCTGTGTGGTAGCCAAGGATGTATAGAAGCATATGCCTCTGGAATAGCATTACAGAGAGAAGCTAAGAAACTGCATGATGGTATCTGTGTACATTATGTTTGAAAACGTGATTACTACATTTGGGTATAGAAAGAAATTAGCAAAAAAGATACTAAGAAAAATAGACCTGCCATCTTCTTCTAGGAGGATATTAGAAGTACAGGCAACCACAAAGGGCTCCTGGGTACGACCAACCTGGGAGCTGCCACAGTCTGCAGAGTACAATACAAAAGTATTATGAAGTAATACTGTCTCAGTGATGGGAGTACCAGGCATGCTAAATGTGGAACCACTGGCCTCAAAATCACCACAAGCATGTAGCAGAGTTTAGTCTCCTTTTGAAGTGTTCTGTAAGGTGATCTGACAGGCCTCCTGTAAGGTTTGGTTTCACAGTGATTGTCTTTCAGCACTAGCTTCTCAGTCTTGGAAAAGTTTGAGAACCTATGATTTATATTTTATTACCTGTGGGGGCTGATAAACATTATCAGACTCTTAGCTGTTTGAGTTTGATGCCCTGTTTCTCTAAGTAGTTCCCTGAGTAGTATGGATATGAATGCTTTGGCTAAAGCCAGGGTTGGTTGGACAGATTGCTCAGGATTCAGGCTTCAGTATGCAGTAAAAGAGTTGTGAAGATCTTAGCTGCCTGTCACTTTTTAATGTCTTTAAATTTCTTTTTAATTTTAAAAATTTCTTAACTTCCCACATGACCATGTTTTTCCCTTGGCTTTCTCTCCTTCAAATAGCGGATCTGCTTTTAGTGGAAGGAATGACAATGAAGAAGGAAGAGACTGTTAGTGCTGCACATCTCATCCAAGCAGCTAAACTTGGAAACACAAAAGCTGACAGCATTCTCAAAACAGGTGAGAACAGCCCATAGGAGAACTCTCCCATCATTACAACTTTAGGGATACAGAAATGGTGATGCTCTGTAAGATCACAAACACTGGTACACACTGAGGATGTCTTCTATAAAATTGCTGATGGTAATAATGTGTTAAATATCAGTGTTAGAGGAAAAAAGAGCAGAAGCATCTGAAGTCTCTGCTCCAGTAAATGAGATGACAGGACGGTTCTGCAATATTGAGCTTAAAATTGTGAGGTCTCAACATTCTCATATTGGAAAATTTTGTGGACATTTTTATATAGGCAAGTAAATGGCTGGTCTGAGCAAGCAAAGGCAATTTACATATTACATTATATGGGATATTTTACTGGTTTACTAGCTTTAAACACAGTCTTCTTACTCATCTGTGGTTGATAGCACTAAGATGGTAGAATAATGGTTTCTTATTTTATCAGGCAGTGCACTGCTTTCACAACCATTATTATGGGTTAATGCACTGTCATGCAATAAAACCACCCCTTTCTCTTTTACTTTGAAAGAAAAATTAAGGGCAAACTCACATTGTCTGATAACATAAACTCAGACTGCCTTCTACATGAATGGAACACTTCCATGACAGTGCCACTTGCTGCTAACAGTCCCATTTCAACTACCAATACCTGGACTGCTTTAAGTATTCTACTAAATTTCTTTTTGCTTTATCTTTTCAGCTGGGACAGCATTAGGTCTTGGAGTTGTGAACATTCTGCATACCATGAACCCCTCTCTTGTGATCCTATCTGGAGTGCTGGCAAGCCACTACGTTCATGCTGTCAAAGATGTGATCAGTCGACAAGCTCTGTCCTCTGTTAAAACTGTGGATGTGGTGGTCTCAAACCTAGCAGATCCTGCCCTGCTTGGAGCTGCGAGCCTGGTGCTGGATTACACTACACGTAGAATATATTAGGTACCTGGAAGAGTGATAGAAATGGACTGTTCACATTCCTAATGGGTGGAGGGAATACTTTACCCAGATTTTTCCTTTATGAGAGCAGCTGCAGAATGAGAGTAGTGTTCAGGATAGTAATTATTTCAGCTTTAGCTACTTGAGATTTTTTTATTTTTCCAAATTTTACCTGACAACACAAGAACTGATAGGAAATTTTGTTGGTTTAATCACCTCTGTTGGCAATGCCATATGGTAAGTGTAGCTGCATTATTTACAAGCATTATCTTGATGTATGGTGGGGAATACAGGTATGGTGTGTCAAATTATAGCTAACCCTTGAGGATCCATGTGTCATTTCCTACTGCTGTGAGGTGACAAGTCTGTGACCAGCTTTTCCAGTTTCCAGGCTTCCACCTGCAAAGCAAATGTGATGTAATCACCAAGAGCAGGTAGTAACTTCAGTAGGTGGAAGTGAGGGATGTTTCTTCTAAAACATGCAACTGAAAGGCTGCATCTAGAAAACATGGTTCTTGAAGGATGTGTTCGAGACACATAATTCTTACATCATCTTTAGAGGGCAGAGTCCCTTTTAGAAGCTGTGCATATGAAGGAAAATGACAATGGTCTAGTGAGCTCACAGCCTGGAGAGCAGGCCAGACATCAGGGAGTGTATCAGTGAGCATCTCAGCATCTGTCTTCTGGCTATGGCCAACAGGAAACTATTTGCAGTTTATTGTTCAAGGTTTTCTCAAGGGGGCTTAGTATGCAGCTGTTATAGTTAGCAGAGAGAGGACTCTTTACTCTCCGGTAGCCAGATGTGGCACATCTGAGCATGGGGACTCCCCACTGCAGTGACGCCATGTATCTCCTCACCAGTTCTGGTGCCTGCAGGTACACTGGTTTTGTACTTAATCCACCATAAGCTCACAGGATGGAAACTCAGAGCTGAGTTTTATTCCCACCTTCAAAACATTCAGAGGCCTGGGAGCAAAGTATGTGAAATACTAACAAAGGCTTGCCTAGGTAAACCAGGGCTGGTATTTATCTAGTCCTTCCAGCTGCTTCTTAGCACAGCTTCAAGATACTGTAGTAATAACTGACAGGAGAAATAGAAAGATGGAACCATCTAATACAGAGAAAACATACCTGTGGAAGAGAGGCAACGTGGAAGAAGTAACAAGGCCATTATTTTGTCCTGTATTTAATGGCCTATTTTGTCATATCCTCAGAAGCCTAGTAATATACTAAGTGTAGTAATAAAAGGGGTTATTTCCACACTCAGACTTCTCCAACCAGAATGAAACAACCCTCTGCAAACACCCCTCTCCTATACAATAATCTTGGACCAAATAGCTGTTGGTGAACCACTCTGCTGTCTAATTCTGGAATGTAATCTGCAAAAGTTGCCTTCATTTCATCCTCTCTTCTGCAGGCAACACTTACTGAGACCTCACATCTTCATAGCAGAGTATAGCAACAGCTCTAGCTCTTCCTGATGTCTCCAGGAATATGCTTACAGCCTCTATACCATAGGTTTTCTCAGAAGCAGCAGATACTGTCTCAGGCATTTCCAAAGCTGTAGCAGGCTTTATGGCACCAGGATTTCATTTTCCTAGGTGTCTTGGTTTATGTGGGGATTCACACTAACTTCAGTACTAGGGCAGCGGCAGCATAAGCAGGTCAAGGAGAAATGGGCTTTACAGTGGCAGTAGCTCAGGTCAGCAGCAGCAGCAGGGGGTTCTAACAGAGGGGAGCCCTGTCATCCCATGGCATCACACAGAGTACTGACAAGTGGCTCCAGGCTGTTGCTTTCCAGAGCTCCTGAAGGTCTGTGTTTCTGGTACCATGGGCTCCAGCTGTTTCTTAGCAGCTGAAGCCGGAGTCCAGACAAAGAGAAAACATGAGGACTAAAGCACATTTGAAAATTATTACTCCAAACAGTTTTTAATGTCTAAATCCAGTTAAGTAAATGGTTCTTCCAATGCTTTTTACACTGTCAGATGGATAAAACCTGCTGCATATGTGTAAAGGGTGCAGAAGTCCCTGCAGTTTTCCATGAGGAATATATGGGTTTATAAATTAGAAAGAATAATAATAAAAAACATATTTAATAACTTAATAGTGATTTTAATTGTTCCTTCCTTTTCTGCTCAGAAATCTCCCTTGAACTTCAGACATTTCATTAAGGACCTGAGTTTTAAGGACATTAGCTCCCCCTTGTATCCAGTCTCGGGGGCTCTCATATATTAGATGTTCACACAATTTGTGCACTACTCTGCTATTTGTTCACTTGATGCTGATCCTGTGACCATGAAAGTCATTGTCTCCAGTGAGGGCTAAGCCAGCATTTAAATCCGTTACTGGGAGAGGAGAAGCACAAGACATCTGAACTCTTTCCCCTGCTGTTACCAGCACTTGCAAGCCTAGAGAATCAATGCATTCCCAGAACCTGCTGTAGCAGGTTTTTTTTTTTCTCCTGGAAAGTGCACCCAGTATCTTGACTGCTGAAGCTTTAGCAGGAATGCCACTATTACATCTCCAAGAAGAACTGTATGTGACACTCAAGCATTTGGGCAGGATGAGACCCCCTCATGGACATGCATGTTCACAATCAGCATTGCACAGGCAAGCACCAGAAGCGGGTAAACAGCAGATTGCTAAATGGATGGAAAGCTACTTAAAACTGGAGTTCTTAGTGCTGTATAATTCTCAAAATCAATATAAGAGCTCTGCTGGTGCCTGGACAGCACTGCTTCTGATCCTTGATTCTGGGAGAAAGGGGGTTTGTCCCCAACAGCTCTGCCTTAACATAGAAACCCAACAAGACTTAGGAGACCAGCTGAGTTTTGCTATCTTTGTACAGAGCATTGCTGATACATTGCAAGCCACATAGCTAATCAGTGCAGCATCCAGGTTGAGAGGTTGTTTTTGGTCTCCTTAGGAGCTGGTTTAGTTATTCAGTGTTTTGAGTCTTTGATCTGCCAACCAGTTACTCAGAATTAACTAGTGCTACAGACTAGGTGGTCTTGAAGCACTGTCCCTCCTCCATTTCAGTATCCACATTATCCCTGTGACCAGGGGAGGCAGTGATGTGAGTTTTTACCACAGACATCACTCTCAAAAAGGTTAAGACGGTATATACTCATGATTAAATCTCCATCAGTGAAACCTGTTTCTTGTGTCCCTCTCAAACATGATGGAAGATTCACAGACAGAACTGGACTGTACACCTTTTGGGCCACATTTGATTGTTTATCAAATGCAGTACCTGCTGTTAGAACTTCTGCAGCTGAAGTGTAGGTACTAAAGCAGTATATTTAGTACAGTTGTTTTAGCCTGACACCACATTAACATTTGCTTCATCATCTGAAAGCAGATGCTTTGCATAATGGGCATGTTAATATACTTTAGGAACAACTAAAAATGCTCACAAGATGCTGAAGACAACACAAAGCCAGATTTTTTTTTTAAGCCTTGCTTAAGTTGGCAAATACAGTCACAGCACTTCTAGGATGGTTCATTAGCAAGTTCAGGCAAAACAAGATCAAACCATATACTTTGCTGTGGTGTTCAAACCACTTCTGCATTGCACTTCGGTGCAAAAATCAAACAAAAGTGGCTGGTTTTTTTCAGATTGAACAAGGAACTAAGTAATACAAGTAATGGCAAGTGACAACTTTCTGCTTTACTCATAATAGATCTTTTCTCTTTACAGCTTTCCTTCTGACTTCACAGGTAGTAGCTGTGTCCTTAATAAATCACAATTATTGTTAGGCTGTTATTGCTAGATGGCGAAGGATCTGCATTCTTGGATTAATTTTTTTTCTCTATTAGGCCAAAAAAAAACAACCCAACAAACATCACCACACAACTTTTGCCGTACTTGTACTATTAGACAACTGTTGCTGCAACTCTGCCTCTGCAGGTGTTCTCAATACTAAATCTTCAAGCTTTTTGCATAAAGAACACTGCAGAGAAGTTTAAAATGCAAATTAAGTGCCAACTTTTTTTTCCTACTTAAACAGGAAGTATATTAAGGCTGTTTTAGCTAAAAGTTCGAATATCCTTTAACTGTAATTCCATAACCCTCTGATTATGGATACAGCACTCTGGAAAAAAAAAAAAACAAAAACCAGTAAGAGTTTACTTCATCCACACCTTATGTCTTGAGTTAGGTAAAATTTCTGTACATAATAACCAGCTGCATCTAGCAAATGGGCACATGAAGCACAAGATTAAATGTGTGCTTGTAACTATAGACAAAGGCTGTTCTAGGCTGTAGCAAGACAAAGGCACTGCAACACTGATCATCCATAATTGTCAGTAAAACTGCATTACTGATAGAAGATCTTCATGGAACACTCTTGAACATCACTGAAAGTGCTGAGTAGCTCTTCTCAATCAGAACATGGCCACAAATGCCTGCGTTGTCAGGTAACCTTGTACCCGCCTGAGGATCCCACAGACTGGGGCAGCCCTAGGTACCCAGACAAGGACACGGACTCAAATCAAACATCAAACAGCCTCTTCACAGCAGGACTTTGCATATAAAGCCAGTGTTGAATACAGGGAAGGATTTCTACCCATATACAGCAGAATATCCAAGGCTTTAACTACTCAGCATCCTGTACTGTATTTCTAGCCTCAGACTTGCATTTGGAGTGGAAATAGACAACTACACAGAGCTGCTTACCTGTAGAAGGCAGTGTCCTCAGCTAGCAGTGAGATAAGCTCCTTAACAAGCCTGCTGTTCCAGTCTCCTAGAGATATCTTGGTTGATAAACTGGATAGGAAAGCAGTTTTTAAAGTAAAGCTCTTAAGAGATTTAAGAAAGCTGAGATACAAGCAGGACAGCCTCTTAAGAGACCAGGAGCATTGCTGTCTGGTTGAGTCACCAGGAAGCTGAAATCACTAACAATCACACTCAATTCAAAGACACCTTGTTGAAAGTGACAAGAAACCTTCTGAATTTATCCAAAGTCAACACATTTTGCTGTTTAACAGATCTTTAATATCAGTAATGTGGGAAGTGACATCTCCATACACAATAGCACAGTTTTGAAGGTTGTCCCATTTCCGACACAAAGTAATGAAGAATGAGGAAGAACATGCAATAAAACAATGATCAGCTCTAGATACATCATGAGGTTTGGTCAAAAACAACCACAAAAAAGAAAAAAAGCCAAAAACAGCCATTGAGACAATGCAATTACTGCCAACCCAGCTTCTCCGAGTAAGGTTAAGATACTGCATTTGTAGTGTTTCCATTGTGCTTCCCTTCAGCGAACCAGTGGAGCCTGCTTGAGTGAGATGAGGACTGAGCGCATGCGGGACACATCTTTTGCCTGCTTACTAGACTTGGGATTAAAGTCACAGAGCTGAGCCAAACGTTCCCACTCAGTGCCTGGAAAAATGTCTTCTGCATCATTCACAAAGGCTTCTTCAGCTGCCCTAAAAGCAATGCAATGTACCTTGTGTTAATTCCCGACACAGAAGGTGCTCCTCCTTCCCTCTCACAGGATGCAGTTTCTTTCAGCATGTGACCTGGCAGCTATTTGTAGATCTTATGGCTAAACTCCCACAGCCCCAACACTGGACATGGAAGTAGGTTGCAACAGTATGCTGTGCACAAGCAGTGCAGAGGATTGCCTGGGTAAAATGTTGGAATACAGGTGTTTGGTTTTAAGAGCAGTTATTGAGTCTTTGCCTAAGGAGTCAAAGGCAAATGGCCACAAAAGAAGACACTCCTGTCCAGGCATTTTATCTGAGAAATCACAGAATGCCAAGGTCTTAACTAGTTAAGTGTCTGTCACCTGATGGCTTACACTGGACACTTGCCGACTGGAAATTTACAAACTCCATACAGCTGTGCGTGGAAGCACATGTCATCTGAGGATTTAAATCAGCCATAAGGCTTACAGGGCATGATAAAACTGCCTGCTGATGAGGCCCAATGCTGCAGTGAAGAAGCATGACTCAAAAAATTTAAGTCATGAGTTCCATGCTTGTGGTTGCTATAGAAAAAAGCACACCTTGGGATAGGGGAATTGTTTGAGGTCAGCTCACAGGATAAACACATTTCCCCTGCTTTCACCCTAGGGAGACTCTAAGGAGTATTGTACATTATTACAGGTTAGTGCCAGTGTTTTTCCAGCTAGATGCTCTGCTATTGCTATCCTGCCAACACCATTGCTTCAATGCAGGGATAACACTCCAGCAGTTAGTTCACATGAACCGGGGCCCTGGTGCCTGTGTGCAAGAGCAGTAAGAGATCAAACCAAATCCATCTACTCCAACAAGCGGTACAGAAAAAGCAGTGAAAATGACTCTCCCATGAGCATTCAGCACTACTCACATGGATGGTTGAGATTAGACACCACTGAAGACAAGGGTCACTACAACACTGCTACTTTATGTGACATGACACTTTTAAGGGGCAGTGAAGATTTTTTTACTTAACTGTTCTAGGCTGTAGCAAGGATGATTTATGTTTGTGCTTAAAGGTGAAGAGAAGAAAAGAAACAAGGAGAGAAAGTTTAAGTCAGATATAGAAAATGAGAATGAGATTCATGCAGATGATCAGCTGGCTTAACATGCACTAGTATCTTAGCCTATATCCAGGACAAAAGACCACTAATTATATTCTGCAGCACTTATACTGCACATTTGCATTAGATTTATTAAAATAATGGGTTATTGGAAAAATCTATCAAAATCAATTTCATGGTACTTCAGAAAAGTTAAACACCACCTGTAAATCCATCATTTCACAAGTCTTGATTTACATCCACCTACAGTTAGGTAATGAATTCCACACTGGACCTTCAATACTAATTTGGCTCACCAATACACCTTCTAAAAGTGTCACCTTAGAATCTGTGACATGGTCATCTTTCAAATTCAAGTCTACAAATTAAGAGAAGAAATTAAAATACATGAACAAGCCGAAGAACATTGCAATCCCTTCACCCCACAGAAACAAGTATATCCACTGGAGCTTGAAGCTCTTGGCTGTATTTTCATTGGTGTATTAGGCTGGCAAAATGTGCACAGAGTTGCCATAAATGTTCTCCCAGAAGCTAGTGTGGATGTTTCAATAACATCATCTTGTACTTCTCAGCTGCTCTCTAACAGCATCGTATTTCTATAGGCACATACCTCTTCTACCTTGATTCATGGCATGCGATTCCTTTTTACACTCCTTGACTTGCAGAGATTTATGTACAAGCATCGCTTGAATATTTTTCTGGTTATGTAGGCAAATGTGCACAGATCAGGAGCTCAGTGGCTCTTACAAAGAATGCAGTTCAACATTTAGTATTTCTCCATGGAAATGACTAGAACTAAGTACAGCACACATGTGAAACTGCAGAGACTAACCCACGTCAGCCAATCATCTTGATGAGCAGTGTTCACTGGCCTGAAAATGACTGTAAAACTCATAATCAAAAGACTAATGAAGTAATTGCCAAAATTCCAGCAGCATGTATTTTATACGACTTAATCTGAAAGTGCTGGATGTTGTTCAGTGTATGGGATCCATACTGGAAAACTGCAGTTAATGCCACTGATCAGCACAAGCCCAAAAAATTATCAGCTGTTTATTTCTCAAAAAAGTTAAACAGCTGTTTATGAACTTATACTGCCCTGAAATACTCAGACAGCACTTTCAGACATTCAGCACTATTTCTAGGCCTCCTCATTATCTAGTCAACTAGCAAACAGAATTAGTAGTTAAGCAACATACACATAACCAATCACGTCAGCGAAGGGTTGTTTGTAGAAAGCTTCATCTGCCATCCTAGGCAGTAAGTAGTCCAACAGGCAGGCAAGGAGAAAAGAGATATGGATGAGAAGTACAGAACACAGAAGGAGGTAGTTTTAACGCTCATTAACTTATGTCACCTTTATGTACTGTAACAGAAAAACAGCTGCCACATGGAATGTGGTATTAAGCCATTGGGTCAAACAGGTAACACAGGTTCTGCTACATCCTAGAAGCTGGGACCAGCTAGTTTAGGACTGGAGTCCCAGTGCTAGCATTAGGCTACTTCCCATGGACAGAAACTACTGTTGGGAGAGAGACACTTCACCAGGCTGATGAGAATGCCAAGCACTCCTGTGCAGCACCTGTCAAACAGGTGCTAATGGAGAACGTGCACTGTCTGCTCAATGCTGGACACAACTGATGGGAGAAACATGAGATCCGGTCACCAACTGCACATGTGCCCATCCTGTGTCCCTTTCTTGGCACAATGAAATGGTTCCTTAGTGAACGCAAGTGTCAAATCCCTCATTCTATAGGAAGCGTAGGCTTCCTTTCTTCCTTCGGAAGAATTGGAGTATACACAAGACTTTAATTACTCAAGACAAACATGATAAGAAAAACAGTGTTTCAAAACTTCAGCTTGAAGTTGGGGTTCACAAAGTATATGGAAACCCTGATGACTACCTGGACAGAAGGGCTGGCAACCCCCTAGGTCAGAAGTAGAGATCTAACCTGTATTAAGTAATTGTTACCAGATTTACATGTAGGTTGAAGTCAGTATTTCACAGGGAACATCTACACAAGTGTAAGAGCTTACTAGTCTAGCAGCCAAGTCTTTAAATTCTGCCTGAGGGATCATAATTAGACAGTTCAAACCCAACATAAATCAGCACTTAGTTCTTTAACTAGCAGAACTGAGTCAGCTGATTTCTCAAACACTTCTGAAGGAAGTGGCCAAAGGTTTTAAGGTATCTAATGAAATAGCGTGTTGCAAAGACTACAGGCTACTTCTACTACTTCTACTTACTACTACTACTACTAGTTTCTGATAACATCAGAAACATCCATTTTCTGAAGACAGCAAGTAATGCTGTGCTCAAGGTAGGCAATTACAGTCACTGAACTAGGGTGCAGTTAGGAGCTTGTTTGCAAGTGGATAGACTAATACTTTGTTCTGGCCATAATCAAACTTTGTGTCTTCACAGAATCACAGAATGTTAGTGGTTGAAAGGGACCTAGAAGATTATCTAGTCCAACCCCCCTGCCACAGCAGGATCACCTAGACCAAGTCGCCCAGGAACAGATCCAGGTGGGTCTTAAGTGTCTCCAGAGATGGAGAC
>WYEA01006444.1:0-10526 GCA_033558465.1 Alcedo atthis | reverse complement strand
GCTGTGTCAGCCACTCCTCTCAGTTTGGTGTCATCAGCAAACTTGCTGAGGGTGCTCTCTACCCCCTCATCCAGGTCTTAAGGAATCTTCAGTAATGATGGGTCATTATCTGATGCTTTCTCTTGCTTTTCTTGGACAACTATATTCTAAGAAAAATTAAAAAGACAGTCTGCCACTGAAGATGCATTTCTAGTAGGAGCTACTACTTCAATAATGATCTAAAAAACTAGTGCCTTAGAACACAGTAGAAGTATTTTAATCTCCTCCCCCCATGATTTTCATATCCAGTAGCAGCCAATTTCAGATGGCTGGGGAAACCTTACCTGTTGCTAACTTTTGTTTTCTGGAGATTTTCATCTTGCCTTGCATACCACTCCTCCAACTCCTTAATTGCTTTCTCCTTCCATTCTGCTTCCTGCTTTCGTGAGTTTGCATCTGAAGATTTAAGAATTGATCTGTTAATCATGTTTGTTCCAGCTGGCTCTTGCTAATGTTTCAGCTGATGGCACTCTAGTGCAGACAGTTGCTTCATCTACTCCAGTAAGGACTAGGAGATTTCCCGATTTATGCAATGAGTACTGTAAATTACAAACGTCCAGAGGATTAGCTCAAGTGAATAATTCCTACCCTGCATAACTGAATAGTCCACTTCAGTTTAGGATAGTCATTCATAGACTGTTCAGATTCAGTAAGCCTGTTATCCCACAAACTGTTCAAAACCAGAAAGTCACCTTGACATACTAGTGCCAGAAAAAGGCTCATAAAGCCTGTGTGCCTAGACAAAGTGAGAGCACCTGGCACTCAGCTTTCACACCCAGCCTACAGTTCAGGACAAGCTCATCTGCTGTAACTAGCCCAGAAGAGGAACAGGCTCAGCTCTGTCCAGAATCACTCTCTATAGAAGGTTCTGACCTAAACAATTTCAAGCAAAGCTTCCTCCCTATATAAGTGGAAAGCACAGTAGTTTCTAGGGTCTTAAGCATCAGTGCATCTGATAGCTTTATTTAGGTAGTAGACCATTACTTAACTTAGCTACTAGATTAAGATCCATGACAACAGATAGCCTCAGCAAAAAGTGAGCAATCTTTATCTTTGGAAAAAAAAGTGCTGATGGCTGCAGTACTTACTCTTTTCTGATGATAAAAGGTGTTCATTTTCTGACAGCTTATTTCTAAGACCAGGCCCATGTGAATACTCTGTAAGGTTCAGAGAGCCACTTGTTTGCTGACTCCCACACCAGTACTGTTTGCTTACTTGCTGTTCAAACCCAAGCAGCATGTTATGTTGCCAAGAGCCAGAAGCCATAGTTGAGAGTTCTACTGCTTAAGAAGCTGCCACTAAGTTACTCACAAGCAAGAACTACTGCAACAAACAACCTCCCTACCAAGTTGCTCCAGGCGTGCCTTCTGCTCCTCTCTCCACTTACGAATACTCTCTGGTTCCGACTGCAGTCGATCTACTTGGGATATGGCAGCATAGGAGTCTGTTGGACCATTGCTTTCCTTAAAGGGAAGGAACAGTAATAATTTATACATGGCAGATTACTATTTCACTAACTCCCTGCAAGCTACATATAATTAGACTATCTGAACTGAGCACATAACACATTTGTCTGCTGCTATACCTTCACCTCCACTATGAACATGAAAAATGTCTTGCCACAAATTACTATAGGATTGAAGCAAATTAATATAGGAGTGCCTCTAGCAATCAGGGATCAAACAGAAATTGAAGTTGACTAGTAAGTCAAAACCTGCCTGCCAGATGCATACATCTGAAGAAAGCACAAGACAAAGCCTAGCATCTCATTGTGCACTAAGCCAGCGATCCTCCAGTTCCTTTCACCTTAAATGTTTGCTGTGAAAGGATATTTTTTTTAAATGGTTCTGTGCATAGGAGTTTAAAACATAATCTGTAATTTAGTGTCTACTTCAGAGGCATTAACTAACTGTAAAGGGTGTTGGCTTTTCTTACCAGTAAAGACATTACAGAACTTTGATTACTCTGCAGCTTAAAGTACAAGACGCATTTCAACACTTCAGCATCAAATCTGTTCTTCCTCATTAAGAGGAAGCTCCATCAACAAAAGCAGCTGGTCAGTTAGAAATGGAAAAATTAAACCAAAATATTTCATCTACATCTTGCTGTATACAGAAGCACAAAAGTCCATTAAGACAGTTTCCCATAAATCTCACAGCAATGGTAAAGACAGAACAATGTTAGCAGCAGAAGTTGTTTGTGTCTCCACAAAGCTCAGTGTCCACTGAAGACTCTATGGATAAGTAGCTCAAACATTTCACCCCTCTTAAGCATACATTTTCTTGCAGCTATCCAACTCTGATACCAAGCAATGATAATGCCTTAGCTAAGCTGTTGTGAAACTCTAGTTACAGCACAGCCATTGTTTCAGCACACCTCCTACCTTCCCCACACTAATAAAAGTATGTCCCCATTTTGCTGTTACTATAACTAACATACTTTCACACTATGACTGAGATATTTAGACAGCAGCTGAATTTCATACAACTTTGTCACCAAGAAGTATGTTTTCAGTCAGCTCTGTGTAAAACTAGCCTTGATTAGCTAAGTACTAGTAAAACTAGTACTAAGTACTAGTTAGCTAAGTACTGAGTAAAACTCAGCCTTGTACTAGGTTACCAGAGCATGCTTTCAGCTGATTACCAGCCAACATGACATCACACCACAGAGCCTGTTCGTCTGCCTTCACTACAATTCAAAATGGATTGCTCCTTGAAGCTGCCTCAAAGTTCAGAGGAGGGACATAGAATAAAGCTGGTAATGTTTTTAATATCAGAACAGCAGTTCCTCTTCAGACATGAGAGAAAAGTACATTAGAGACAAAAACCAGAAAGTATTTGTCTACGTAAAAGTTCTCAGTGCAGAATAGAAATTATAAGTACAGAATAAGTCAGTCTTACCTGATAGACATGTCCATTAACCACTCCATCAACAGCACCTGTAAAGAAGTGACCATAGCTTAGCTGTTTGAGAAAAGACAGAACAGCCAGATTTACTAATGCGATGCCAGTAACTTGTGTGAAAAGCATTCCTAGAGTGTCTAATGTGGGAGTTACTCAGTTGGTGTTGATACTCTCCAGGGTCACATCTGTATCACTGCACTATTCCAGATAGGCATAAGAAACCAAGAAAGCCATTGTTATGCAGAACCAGTACTACAAGGTCATTTCCTCATCATGAGATCATACTTCAGACTACATAAACAACAGAGCTGATACTGACAATTTCCTATAGTTATTCCTACTTTCTCCTCCCTGTCTTACAAAAGCTGACCGCTAGACAACTGTTCACACATTAAGAAGTGTGACTCGTCACTGTTTCTACCTGCTTTTTCCTGTCTTTACGTGGAAGATTAACAGTCCTGCATCCAACACTTAGTAATTCCTATCCTACTTTGGTTAACTCCTAATTCCTAATCAGCTCAACAGATAGAGATAATACTCCAAGCAATGTCACCTTTCTTTGATAACCTAACTTATGTGATAAATCTTTGTTTTGTACTTCAGCTGCAGTATTATTTCCTCTCAAACTGGAAATAAAGCCACAGGAACAGGAACAACTAGACATCTTTACCACAGAACCGTAAAATTTTATCTTACTGAAATACAGCCGTAGTGAACATACATCAGTTGCAAGACAACATCTGAGCTTGTGAAATTATTTAACTTTCCATACTGAGCAAAACAAAGATTTTTAAGAATTTCTAAATCTCAGTAAGGCACCTCTGTGGAACAATGATACATAACATAGACCTGCATGATAGCACGAGTCCTGTTACACTTTTCTCTCACCCATAAGGCTACCATGGATAAACATTACACAAGTGTTTCATAGAATTACAGATTCTTTAGACTTGAACAGGACCTCTAGAGATGATCTAGACCTACCCCTCCACCAAAGCATATTTGCCTAGAGCACACTACAAAGGATCACATTCATGTGGGTTTTGAGGATCTCCAGAGCAGGACACTCTACAACCTCTCTGGGCTGCCTGTTCCATCACAATAAACTTTTTCCTCATATTTAGATGGAACCTTCTTTGTTCCAGCTCATGCCTATTGCCCCTTATCCTGTCACTGGGCACCACTGAAACACCTGGCTCCATCCTCCTTGCACCCATTCTTTTGATATTTATAGACATTGACAAGACCATCCCCTTAGTCTTCTCCAGGCTAAACAGTCCCTGTTGTCTCTACCTTTCCTTGTAGCAGAAATGCTCCACTCCCTCAGCCATCTTCACTGCCCTCAGCTGGACTCTCTCGTATTCCCCTGTCCCTCATTAGCTGGGCAGCCCAGAACTGGACACAGTACTGCAGATGAAGCCTCACTAGGTAGAGGACTGTAAGATCATCAGTTCAAATAAGGTACTTAACTTGGAAGATACTAGTTTAAGAACACAGATATTCACTTCAGTAGGGGAAGACTCAAGTTGACAAAAACCAGCTTTTCAGTTACAAGGCCCTTGTATTTTATAACTAAACTCCTATATCTGAAACATGATAGCTGCTTTGTCTGGTTGCAGCTCTCTACAAGTTATAGGAGACAAAAAACCCAAACTTCAGGTACTTAAATCTAATGGCATCTGTCTGCTTCACAGCAGCTACCCTGCACATTACTCATCAATCTGGAAGCTCCCTCAAAGCAGATTTGAGGACATCATTGTGCACATGCTGACTCTGGCAGTTACAGCTACAATTAACAGTTCTACTAAATAGGAATATGAAGACTAAAACCCACAGAGAAAACATGCTTAAGCTGCAAGACATGGCACTTCAAGACATGGTTTAGGTGTTATGATAATGTTGGGTTGATGGTTAGACTTGATGATCTTAGAAATCTTTTCCAACCGTAATGATCCTGTGATTCACTGCCCTCCAATTTAAGCCCATCTGCCCCATAGGTGAAACTGCAGCTTCTCAGCTTGTTGTGACAAGGCTGGAATTAGAGCTAAGACAGGGCCTACAAGCGACACTGACATTAACGGCTTGAATAAGCCAGCTGCCCACTCTGCCTACCTTGAAGAGCAGAGAGCCAGTCACATGTTCAAATAATCACACTGGAGACACAAGTTTGTTACAACACCCAAGAGGGGCTACTCTTTCCATATGTAGTTCTCATCTCCAGAAGGAAGGCAGCTGTAACAAGCAAGACTCCTTGGGAAGCACTGACTCACCAGCTAAGTTAGAAGGCTAATAGGTCTTGAACATTCTTCCAAGAACTGTGTTAATATGATGAAGTTTTCTTGTTAAACCAAGAAACACCCATTAACATCTTCAGTACTCAGGCTGGTGTTCTGCTGAGGTAAAAGGAACAAAATCATTCCTGAGGGCTGCATCTGAGGAAATAGATTTGTCTTAGGGCCACTTTTCTTCTGAATAGAAACAACAACTTACTGGCACAGAGCTGAGTGTAGCCAGAGGGCACCTAGGTCAGAAGCTCTCTGGAACTTGTGATTAAGATGCAAAGTCAGCATGTTGACTTGCTTACTGCAAGCCAAGAGGAAATAACAGTGTAGCAGCATGCTGCCACAGGCTGATGGAAACAAGAGTAACAAGATCTATGGTCAAAACATTCTCTCATGTCAGCTCTCCAATCTCTTCAAAAAATACTTGCTTGCCAGCCTTTGTATCAGTAATCACTGTTCACTATGTATCAGACTTCCTTGTACACAGAAAGATGTGGACATTTCATACCTGACTTCCCAAAAAGCCCAGTTACTGGATGCAGTTTTGTAATTCACGCTGACTACAGGGTAATAAAGAACTTCCACACAGCAATCCAGATAGTTTTTAAGAGTCTGGAAGCATAATCCCTATCACCTACCTTGCATTTACAGAAGAGAAATAACAGCCAGGCTTGCAAGAAACAGGCAGCTAGAATCAATGCCCTGCACATGTACTACAACTTACAGAGGGGCTGAGTAGCCTGAAGATAAAATACAACAGCTTTGCCACTTCAGTCCTACACATCAATGTGTGTCTTCAGAGGCTTATCACAGTATGGTCAACTCCTTGCACTAATACCAGACTCAGTACTGCTCAGCATGAAGGAAGCTTGTTTAGCTCTGTTGACCAACCTCTCTGAAGTCTTATTTTCAATGCAAAAGACGGTATCAGAACGCGCAGAGACTGGACTTTGCAGAGGTAGCTCTTCTAACACAAGTCCAACTATTTCCTAACAAATGGACTAGTTCCTCCTGAGGTCTTCCTATTCAGCTGGGATTTGGACAAGATCTTCACACAGGAGATATGAACTTCATTATGAACACACATTGACACTCATCTCACCTACTTTCAGTACCTATGTTAAATAGTATATACTCTGCTTCTTCATTGATATTTTAAGTGAACTAGTAGCTGTATTTAAAGCAACAGAAGAACAAAACCAAGTTTAATGTTATGTCTGGCATAACATTAAGTAACGTCACCACTCGATGCCTAGTTTCCTGTTCCATTTCTTTTGGGCACAATGATCATACTTCCCCCTCCATTTACCTCTCAACCATAAGAGAATAAGAAATAATAAAACTTCCCTCAAGTTATTGTTTAAATAATTATGCAACAAACTGAAGAAGAAATAGTTTGTCTGGCAACAATTCTGTGTGTAAAATATAGGCAAGTAAGTCAAGAAGAATGCTTCTTCCCTGGGATTTAGTTCTAATTTTATGTCATACCAAAATCCTTCAAAGTTCCTTCATTTTCAATATATTCAGTAGACCAATACCAGGCCACACCTTACTCTTTCTGCAATAATGCTGTGCCATAAGAACTAATAAATGCAGTGTTCTCTTGTAAACAGAAAAATAAGCTTTTTTTTTTTTCCATGAGCTTTAGAATACTGCAGTTATCACCGCAAGACAGCAAACAGAAGTTAGAGGTACAATCCCTTCATTATACCTTTCTCAGTACTACCTTGTGGTGCTCTGAAGGCACAAGATACTCATTACAGAGCAAAAACTAAAACAATGGCTGTTCAAATGATGAAGAAAAAATATCAATAACCACAAATAACTCTTTCTGTGATGCTAACCAGAGAGACAGCAAGAAAAAAAAAATTTCTAAATAATCTTTAAGCTAACTGAAATTCAGTCCCTGAATTCATTATTAAATGTGGTTTATAGACAAACCACTAAATGCAGTTAAGTTCAATTGCTAGAGGCTCATGAAGCTCTTCAGAAGTTAGGAGAAACATCATTCATTCAAGCTCATGTAAAAAAAATACCTATCTTGAAATTGTGAAGGCAATGTTTGAGACTAGATAGCCCACAAATGTGTTTATTTCCACATTTGTTAAGATACAAAGCTGCTTGTTTCTGAATGTAATTATCTTTAAAAAGCCACTTGACAGATTGTCACAAGGTTTTTATACTGATATGAAGGCTCTAGTAGTCATACACTTGAACCTGAACTCACTGTCTACTGCCCAGAGCAAGCGTACTGCTGCAATGTGAAGTCCTAGTATTGTCAGACTGCAGAAAATTAAGAATTTGATTGTAAATAAATGCAGGCATTCCTTTATCAGTGGAAAGAAAACCTCATAAAAGACAAAGTTACAAATTACCAGGCAACATCACTGTATTGCTTGGGCTATAGGGCATGTACTGTTCTCTGAATCAGTGATCATGCTTCATCTTTCCACAGCAATAACGTTTGTTGTTTCACATGCCCAGGAAGCTTAAGCAGGATTGCCAGTCACATAATAAATGGTCTACTGGTTCAGGTCAGTGTGAAAGTGATGAGGGAGACATGCGATGCTTGCAGCAATTTGTCATCCCCTCCATACTCACACAGCATCCACCATTACTACATTAACAGAAATATAAACTAATATCCCTTTCTGATATTGACAGTTCATGGAGTTCACCACTGTCCATATTTGTCTATGCTCTAAGAAGGTGGAATTTTAAAACTGTTATATGAAGACACCAAGTTTCTTACAAGCTATTTCAATAATTTGGTGACTGCTTCTCACAATATTTGAAGTTAAGACCTTCAGGCTTCAGTTGAGAGCTGCCTCAGTTATGACTTTTGCCCAGTATTTAGAGAGTTTATCAGACAAACCTGAGAATAAGGAGTTCAAAAGGGTTATGGTTAAAAAAAGTAAATCCACAAATCCCTGTTCATGATGCCTAATAATTTACATAATAATGTGTATTATTTCAGGAAGAAATCTGCATCCTACTAACATAATTACAAAACAGTTTAATAAAATAATATGCACTAGACTAGAGATGTCTGATATTTGTTATGATACCGATCAGATATAAAATCTGAATCACAAACGGCCACACAAATCAACACAATTTGTTACTATGCGTTTTGCACTGCTGCAGTCTGCAGTTTCTAACAAGGAGGAAATGTGTACAGGCTCCAACAGTTAGTAAATGGATGTTCTGCTAAAAAATGGGACCACCAGAAGTCCCCAAGCACAATCTCCTATTCCTGTTTAACAGGCCAGAAAATCCTGTAATTCCAGTGTATACAAGAAAGCATAACATACAGATTACACCTAGACTTCCCAGATCCTCACATCATATTATGGTATTATTTTATGACCATCTTTCTAGAGAAAGTTCTCCAATAACAGTTTTGCATTCCATGGCAAGTGAACTTACATGATTTGAGAAAACACTCTTGAAAAGCATCTTAAATACTTTTACATATCAAGCTGATCTAGAAGTACTTGTGTTAACTGACAAAGAATCACTCTGTAATAGTCACACTGTATGCGTGCAGAATGTATGGGTCCAACTGCCTCTTGCACAGAAAGGCCAGCATCAGAACTTCTCCAGAGAAATCAATCCTCTAACACCTACTTTAATGTTCCAGAGTCCATTCAGAACATTAAGACTGTACACAGCATAAAATCTGTCTGAGGCTTCTAGAAGAGGGGAAGTATTCACTGGGTCTGTTTATGCACTATTGAACATCATGAAAGTCAAGTTATCCTCATGTGCTAGTACTTGAGAGAGTTACTCCTCTACAAACAGTAAACTACAGGAAGTTGTAGTCTTTGGTTTTTTGACTTCATGAAGTAGCTGACTCTAAGGTCTGGGATACCCCTAAAGCAGGACTGGAAGCAGCAGTTCTTCATTGCTCAGTTTATCTAGATGGGCTTTATTCAAAGTGATACTATGAACCTGCATCCTCATGCATGAGATATGCTAGCAACTTCAGAAAAAAGGCTGCATAACTAACAATTGTCAATATGTTTGAACAGTAAATTAAGGAGCAAAGTTATTCAGCTTCATCTGAAGGGTGGTATCTTCCTAAAGTGAAAAAAGAACATCACACGAGAGCAGGTATATTCCCATGGGCCAAGCAACAAGCAAAAGCAAAGTTAAGCCAGTATGTTGTTCAAGCAATTAAGGACAGCATCATTCTATATTCACAACTCCTTTCCACTTTGACCTTAGCAAAAAAACCCTGAAACCTTTTGTAATCAGGAGTGTTCATTCAGATTTTTAGCTGCAGTTAAGACTAACTGAAAACACAATCACTCTTGAGTTCCCAGCAAATGAATCCACGCTCCCCTGAATCTGTGTGTTCTGCAGTGATAGTTTTCTCGCTTTCTGTACAAAGGTTACCAAGGAAAGAAAATGCTAAAGGCTTTCTAAAATTAAATATTAACTGATCTGAGTACTGAAGGCATAATTTAAGAGTAAGAATACTGCCTCTGAAGAAACACAAGTAGAACACAGCCATATTGACTTATCCTGCTTTCAGCTGATCCTCATTTCAGGCAGGCTCCTGGATTAGAGATCAGGTACTCAGCATGTTCGCAAATGGCTACACTCCATGCGTCTTCAGGTGGTATCAACTATAAACACTACCCACGTCTGAGGCAGTAGGGCAGTAACAAACACAAAGCAGTTCACACACAGGACAACCAAGACAGCGGTTCTACACGGCCTACACCTAATCCCGGGACAAACCTGGACAGCCAGGCCCCCTTTACCGGTGGCGGGTTCTCGAGGCAGAACACCGAGGGGAGGGCCCCGCCGGCACAGCCTCCTCCCGGCCCTAGGGCCTCCGAGTAAGAGAAGCTGCGAAGGCCGCCAGGCCAGGATCCTTCTCCTTCCCGCCTCATCCGCCGGGCACCGCGCACACCTCCCCATGGGCCGCCGGACGCGGGAAGGGGCGGTGGAGAAGAGCCTGCCATACCCGAGTCGTGGTCCTGCGGAAGCTGCAGCTCCGCCGGCACCTCGCCGTCCTCCAGGATGCTGTAACCCTCATCGTTTTCGATACCCGCGATCTCGTTCTCTTGCTGCGCCAGGAAAGCGGCGGCAGGATCCTCCTCGGCAGTTTCCAGCGCCCCGTTATCGGCGGCGGCCGGCTGCTGCTGAGCACCGAAGAACTCCAGGTCTGCCATGGGAGCAAGTAGCAGCAGAGATACCGACGGGTCAGAGCCAGCAGCTTCCGTACCTCCGCCTACTACAGAAATCACCGAGGAAAGGGCGGTTGCCCCGCCCGTGCCAATGAGAGCCG